>JAKWJD010001761.1:47898941-48175906 GCA_027705065.1 Solanum peruvianum
CGGGCAGGGCTTGCTTAACCGGATACACGGAATTGGGATCTCTGTTGCATGCAAATCTTTCTATCGGGAAAGCCTCGCTTATTCAAAGGGCTTCTTATTTAGAACCCTTTTTTTTGCTTAGTTGTAAGTAAGCGTTGGTAGGAGCGGCGGGATGATGATGAGTATATAAATCAATAAAGACCAAAAAAGAAGAAATGGCAAGATAAATTAGATATCTATGGAAAAAATAACGATGTAGAGGGCGACTGAAAAGGAGGCTCGACCTACAGGGAGAGTGGTGGGCAGGGATTCTCTACAATGACACTGTTGTAGACCAATGGAAAGGGATGTAGCGCAGTTTGGTAGCGCCTTTGTTTTGGGTAAAAAATGTCACGGGTTCAAATCCTGTCATCCCTACCTATTCTTCTCCTCTGGGCAGTAACGAGGGATCCATTGAGGTCGATTCAAATTGGACATACAGATTTTCATTTTATGAGACTATATGCATGCAAGATGTATTGGGGGTACAAAAAGAATCCTTTTTCTTTACAGTCGTATCTACTGTGATAAGAAAGCGCTCTTAGTTCAGTTCGGTAGAACGTGGGTCTCCAAAACCCGATGTCGTAGGTTCAAATCCTACAGAGCGTGATTTTTTTCTTCTTAGATCGAATTAGAATGAAATAGATTCATTCAGTAACTTTCACAACAATCGGAATTTGACCTCCTGTGCCTGTGAATTAAAGAAAGGAGGAGCTGAAAGCCACTTGACTGTAAGGAGAGGACTTCCAGGGCTCGATCTACGGCTGCGTCCCGTGGTTTGGTAGAATAGAGGACCGTCATTGGCACGACGGACCGTCGAGGGGGTCTCGTTTCAAAACACTTAGAAATTAGAAATTTGGGTACTGAAATTTACTCTCTGAACTTCGCGACGAAATGGCAGGACGGACCATCACAGGCGTGATGGGCCGTCACAGACCCTTAGTACAAATTCGGTCTCTGAACTCTGTGACGGAAGCAGCAGGACGGACCGTCGCAGGCACGACGGGCCGTCATAGGCTGCATAATCCCCGGCTGGGTCGGATTTCTGTTAAATGTTTTAAGGGGCGTTTTGGACTATTCCTGCTTATAATTATAAAGTTAGTGGTTGAATATTAATAATTCAATTACTTGGGGGTTAAGAGAGATAACCCTGAATTAATTAGTGGGTTACTTTGTCATCTTTTATACTTAATTATATGCTAATTAGGGTAAAAGAAAGAGGGTTTGAATAAGAAAAATAGAAAGAACAAGGAGAGGGAGAAGGAACGAACGAGAAAGAGGAGAAACGAAGAGGAAAGCAAAGCATTGGAAAAGTAGATTGCTTGATCACAATTCTTTGGTAGAGGTAGGTTATGGTTTATGCTATTCGTAGTAAACTCTTAATAGCGAATGATATGTATTGGTAGTATTGTAAACCCTTCTATATGCTTAATTGTATGCTTGCATGAATGTGATTATATAATTGTAATAAAATAAGCATGATGAGGCTATTGAATCCTAAATCTTGAAAAACCCTAATCTGCTTTGTTAATGATGATGCCTTGGTATAAAAGAAGGCTTGATGAACAAAAGTAGTAAGATTAGGGGATCGGGTGTCACGTTCCGACACCAGGATAGAATATGAACCTATTTCCCAAATGAGTATGGTATTGAGGCTTGAGTCCTCATGGATGTACGTGGCGTACTTATTAATGATTACAGTACTTGTTGTTGCTACCTGTTGAGTATTATAATCGATTTATGATATTATCTGATATATACCGTTTTCTATTTTGAGTTGGCCGATGATACCTACTCAGTACTTGTGTTTTGTACTGACCCCTACTTGTATGTTTCTTTCTTTGTTATTTGTGGAGTGCAGCAAACGTACCGTCGTCTTCAACTCAACCGTAACTCTAGCCAGTCTTCATTACACCGGATTTCAGGGTGAGCTAATGCTTATAGCTTGGACTGGATCTTCTTCTTCATGTCTTGATGCCTTGAAGTTCCGGCATGGACTAGCTTTTTATTTATTTTAGCTTCTTAGATACTCTTAGATTTAGAAATTTGAGGATAGATGTTCTTGTGATAATGACTTCCAGATTTTGGGGATAATAATAGTTGTTGAGTTTTTAGAAGTTATTTAATTGGTTTTCATTAATGAGTTTAAGTCTTCCGCATTATATTTTGTTATTATATTGAATGTTGGGTTTTGTATTGGTTGGTTCGCTCAAATGGGAGGATAAGTGTGGGTGCCACTCGCGGCTCGATTTGGGTCGTGACATTATGCGGTCATTTTTTGTCAATTCTTACATTATCAATTCTATATTTTTTTATCTCTTTAGAATTGTGCTATTTAATTCACAATTTTTAAATATAAAATAGATATTATGTTGGAGATAAAATAGGTTTAATAAAATTATGTGAATACTTATGTTTAGAAAACATTATATATTATTAAAAAGGAAATTACATACATGGAAGATTGTAGGATTACATTGAATACGTTGCAGTAGTAATAAACATAGATGAACGATTCAAATTGTCAATAGTATAAAAAGAAAAATATTTTTCACATTACTATTATAGGGAAAAGGCTCAAATATGTCATTGAACTTTCAGAAAAAGCTCATTTATGACATTAGTTCAAAGTTTGGCTCATTTATGTCATCACTATTAAAAAAAGTCTATTCATGCCATTATTTTTTAAAAGTGGTTTTGCAAGACAATTTTTGACACGTGTCCAATTTGTAATTCGTCTAGGTCATCAATTTATAAAATAAAATAATAATAATTCTGAAAAAAATTGAATTTATTTTTTTGACTTTTTTAATTTAAAAAATTGATGACGTGGCCGAATTAAAATTTAACACGTCAGTTTTTAAATAAAAAATTAAAATTCTAAATAAAATCGAATTAATTATTTTTTGATTTTTTTAATTAAAAAAATGATGGTGTGGCAGAATTATAATTGGACACGTGTCAAAATAGTTTTGCAAAACCATTGTTAATAAATAATGGCATCAATTGGCATTTTCTTTATTAGTAATGGCATAAATGAGCCAAACTTTTAATAGATAACATAAATGAACCTTTTCTGAAAGTTTGATGGCATAATTGAGTTTTATACCATTATTATAATCAAACCAATACAAATTGATTTTTAAAAATAAAATGAGTTTGTGGGCCACACATGAACCAAAATTTTTTGTGACTCTTGAAAATGAAAATTAGATTCCTCTTTGAGAGCTATTTTGACAATTAACTATACAACTATAAATTTAGAACATTACCCATAATAATGTTTAAAATTACAAAATTGTCACTTGTCATTGTCACCACCCAAAACCGAGCCGCGAGTGGCACCCACACTTATCCTACTATGTGAGCGAACCAACCAATCTAAACCCCAACATTTTAACATAATGAACAAAATACAATGCGGAAGACTGAACTCATTAATAAAAATCAATTCAATAACTTCAAAAATTCAACAACTATTATTCCCCAAAATCTGGAAGTCATCATCACAAGAACATCTATCCTCAAATTACTAAACTAAGAGTATTCTAAGAAGCTAAAATAAATGAAAAGCTAGTTTATGCCGGAACTTCAAGGCATCAAGACATGAAGAAGAAGATCCAGTCCAAGCTAGAAGCATTAGCTCACCCTGAAATCCGGTGTAATGAAGACTGGCTAGAGTTGCGTTTGAGTTGAAGACGACGGTACGTTTGCTGCACTCCACAAATAACAAAGAAAGAAACATACAAGTAGGGGTCACTACAAAACACAAGTACTGAGTAGATATCATCGGCCAACTCAAAATAGAAAATAGTATATATCAGATAATATGATAAATCAACTACAATACTCAACATGTAGCAACAACAAGTACTATAATCATTAATAAGTACCGCCAAGTTCACCCATGAGGACTCAAGCCTCAATACCATACTCATTTGGGAATTAGGTTCATTAGATTGAGTATATTAACATCTTTCAAGATTCATTATCTTTATTTCTGTTGTGTCGGTACGTGACACTCCGCTCCCCTACTACTATGTGTCGGAACGTGACACTCTGATCCCCTAATTCTACGTGTCAGTTCGTGACACCCGATCCCCTAATTCTACGTGTCGGTTCGTGACACCCGATCCCCTAATTCTACGTGTCGGTTCGTGACACCCGATCCCCTAATTCTACGTGTCGGTTCGTGACACCCGCTCCACTAGTCTCATTCTCTTAATTCATCAATCCTTCTTTTATACCAAGGCATCATCAATCTCATTACTTTAGTTCATCAAGCCTTCACTTATACCAAGGCATCATCAATCTCATTACTTTAGTTCATCAAGCCTTCTCTTATACCAAGGCATCATCATTAACAAAATTAGGGTTTTTCAAGATTTATGATTCAATAGCTTCGTCATGCTTATTTTATCACAATTATATAATCACATTCATGCAAGCATACAATTAAGCATATAGCAGGGTTTACAATACTACCAATACATATCATTCGCTATTAAGAGTTTACTACGAATAGTATAAAAACCATAACCTACTTCCACCAAAGATTTGTGATCAAGCAAGCAAATTCCCCAAAGCTTGTGTTTCCTCTTCGTTCGTATCTCTCTCGATCGTTTCTCTTTCCCTCTCCTTGTTCTTTCTATTTTTCTTATTCAAACCCTCTTTCTTTTACCCTAATTAGCATATAATTAAGTATAAAAGATGAGGAATTAACCCGCTAATTAAGTCAAGGTTATCTCTTTTAACCCCCAAGTAATTAAACTATTAACATTAACCCACTAACTTTATAATTAAAGCAGGAATAGTCCAAAATTCCCCTTAAATTACTTAACAGAAATCCGACCCAGCCTGGGATTATGCAACCTGTGAAGGTCCGTCGTGCCTGCGACGGTCCATCCTGCTGCTTCCGTCACAAAGTTCAGAGACTCAATTTCCTTGAGAGTCTGTGACAGTCCGTCATGCCCACGACGGTCCGTCCTGCCATGTCGTCGAGAAGTTCAGAGACTTAATTTCTGTGGAAGATGTGTGACGGTCCGTCGTGCCCATGACGGTCCGTCCTTCCATTCCATTACGAAGTTCAGAGAGTCGATTTCAGTACCCAAATTTCAGAATTCTAAGTGTTTTGGAACAAGACACCCTCGACGGTCCGTCGTGCCTATGACGGTCCGTCGTGGGATCCGTCGTCTCATCCAGTTTTCCAGAAATAAAATCTGCTGTTCAAAACGAATAAACAGGTCGTTACAATAGATACCAATTTACCCATCGTTCGTCCTCGAATGATCACAAGAAGGAGAAACAAGGGCGAAAAGGAGTACCTGAATCTGTGAATAGATGTGGGTATCTTTCTTGCATATCAGCCTCCTTCTCCCAAGTGGCTTCTTCAACTGGTCGATACTTCCATTGAACTTTGATAGATGCAATCTCCCTTGACCTCAGTTTGCGGACTTCTCTATCTAAAATAGCAACAGGCTCCTCCTCATAAGACAAATTCTCATCAAGAAGGACTGAATCCCAACGAATGATGTAGTTTCCATCCCCATGGTATCTTTTCAACATAGACACATGAAATACCGGATGCACTCCGGACAACCCTGGAGGTAAGGCTAATTCGTAAGCCACCTCCCCTACTTGTTTAAGTACTTCAAATGGTCCAATATACCTTGGGCTTAGCTTACCTCTTTTACCAAACCGCATCACCCCTTTCATGGGCGAAACCTTCAGCAAGACTTGCTCACTCTCCATGAACTCCAAGTCTCTAACCTTTCGATCTGCATATTCTTTCTGCCTACTTTGAGCCGCTAAAAGCTTTTCTTGAATGCATTTCACCTTATCTAATGATTCCCTCAGAAGGTCAGTACCCCAAGGTCTAACCTCAAATGCATCAAACCAACCAATGGGAGACCTACATCTTCTCCCATACAGTGCTTCAAATGGGGCCATATCAATGCTTGAGTGATAGCTATTGTTGTAGGAGAACTCTGCTAAGGGTAAGAAGCTATCCCAATGGCCACCAAATTCTATCACACATGCACGAAGCATATCCTCCAACACTTGAATCGTTCGCTCAGACTGCCCATCGGTCTGAGGATGGAATGCGGTACTTAGATCCAACCTAGTACCCAATTCCGCATGCAATGTTTTCCAAAACTTAGAAGTAAACTGAGTACCTCTATCTGATATAATGGAAAGTGGAACTCCATGAAATCGCACAATTTTCGAGATGTAAAGTTTGGATAACTTCTCTGCATTGTAAGTCACCTTGACCGGAATGAAATGAGCAACTTAGTTAACCTATCAACAATCACCCAAATGAAGTCATACTTACCCATTGTCTTTGGAAGACCAACCACGAAGTCCATTGCAATTCTTTCCAACTTCCATTCAGGAATGGGCATTCTCTGAAGTGTTCCTCCGGGCTTCTGGTGTTCATATTTTACTTGCTGACAATGGACATTTGGCAATAAAATCAACAATGTCACGCTTCATTCTACTCCACCAAAAATGTTGCTTTAGGTCACGATACATCTTGGTTGCACCAGGATGTATAGAATACCTTGAACTATGAGTCTCTGTCAGAATAGTGTTGATCAAATCATCAACACGGGGTACACATACCCTTCCCTTAATCCTCAACACACCTTCCTCATCGATTGTTTCTTCCTTAGCCTCTCCTCGCAACACTTTATCTCGGATCCGGATCAATTTCTCATCATTAAACTGCTTCCTTTTAATCCTGTCAAGGAAGGAAGATCTTGCCTCCACACAAGCCAAAAATACTCCCTTCTCATTTACTTCTAACCTTATAAGGTCATTAGCCAGAATCTGAACTTCTCTAGCCAATGGGCGTCTAGAAACTTGCAAGTGAGCTAGACTTCCCATGCTTCCTGCCTTTCTACTTAAAGCATCTGCCACAACATTAGCTTTTCCCGGATGATAAAGAATAGTAATATCGTAGTCCTTCAGTAGTTCCATCCATCTTCTCTGTCTCAAATTCAAATCTTTCTGGGTAAAGACATACTGTAGGCTACGATGATCCGTATAGACTTCACACTTAACCCCATATAGATAGTGTCTCCATTGCTTTAATGCAAACACTACCGCAGCCAACTCCAAATCATGGGTCGGATAGTTTCAATCATGCACTTTTAATTGCCTCGAAGCATAAGCAATCACATTCTTCTCTTGCATTAGCACTGCACCCAAACCCGAATAGGATGCATCACAATAAACAATGAAATTCTTGCCTTCCACTGGCAAGGTAAGAATTGGTGCAGTAGTCAACAAGGTCTTGAGCTTCTGAAAGCTTTCTTCGCACTCATCCGACCAAACAAATGGGACATTCTGCTTAGTCAAGCTTGTCAGTTGGGAAGCAATAGAAGAGAACCCCTTAACAAATCGGCGGTAGTAGCTAGCTAAACCAACAAAGCTCCTTACTTCTGACACATTAGTAGGTCTCTCCCAATTCTTCACTGCTTCAATCTTAGATGGATCCACCATCACCCCATCTTTAGAAACTACGTGTCCTAAGAAGGACACCGAATCTAGGCAAAACTCACACTTGGAGAATTTGGCGTAAAGGTTTTTGTCCCTCAACATTTCCAATACAATTCTCAAGTGCTCCTCATGTTCTTCCTTACTCTTTGAGTATACTAGTATATCATCAATGAATACAATGACAAAGAGATCCAGATATGGCTTAAAAATCCCATTCATCAAGCTCATGAAAGCAGCAGGGGCATTCGTAAGCCCAAAGGACATTACTAAGAACTCATAATGCCCATACCTGGTCCGAAAAGCAGTCTTGGGCACATCCGTTGCCCGTATTTTCAATTGATGATAACCAGATCTCAAATCAATTTTTGAGAAGGTGCAAGCACCTTGAAACTGATCGAACAAATCATCAATGCGAGGAAGAGGATACTTGTTCTTAATAGTTACCTTATTCAGTTGTCTATAGTCTATGCACATCCGAAAACTCCCATCCTTCTTCTTCACAAACAAAACCGGAGCACCCAAAGGAAATGCACTTGGTCTAATGAAGCCTTTGCTCAACAACTCTTGAAGTTGGGTCTTTAATTCCCTTAATTCTGCCGGAGCCATTCTCTAATGGGGTATAGAAATGGGGCGAGTACCCGGTTCCAGATCAATGCCAAAGTCAATATCCCTATCCGGTGGCATACCAGGAAGATCTGCAGGGAACACATCCAGAAACTCACGGACTACCGAAACCGACTCAATTGAAGGTACTTGGGTAGTGTCATCCCTGAGATGTGCCAAGAAAGATAAACACCCTTTACTAACCATTCTCTTAGCACGAAGAAAGGAGATGATACGAACCGGAGTGGAAGTGTAGTCGCCCTCCCACACTAACGGATCTGTCCCAGGCTTGGCTAACGTCACAGTTTTAGCATTACAATCCAAGATCGCAAAATTCGGAGAAAGCCAAGTCATACCCAGAATTACATCAAAATCAACCATTTCTAAGATAACCAAGTCTACATAAGTATTGCTCCCCAGAAAAGTCACCAGGCAAGACCTATATACTTTTTCAACTATCACAGACTCACCCACCGGAGTAGAAACACGAATAGGCATGTCAAGCAATTCACAATGTAAGTTAATACCAGTAGCAAATAAGGAAGATACATATGAAAACGTGGATCCAGGATCAAATAATACAGAATCCATGCAATCACAAACCAAAAGATTACCTGTGATGACAGCATCAGATGTCTCCGCTTCAGATCTCCCAGGGAAAGCGTAACAATGGGCCCTATCGCCTGTCTGCCCGTTGCCCCTACCATGTTGTGCTGTAGTGGCTCCAGTTTGCCCGTCACCCCGGCCGTTTTGGTGACCACCATTACCTCGGCCACCACGTCCTCCAGAATAACGGCCTCTACCATGACCACCTCTACCTCCAGCTATTGGGGGTCTATAATTCTGTTTTGGACAATTCCTCCTAATATGTCCAGTCTCCCCATATCCATCACATTCTCTGGGGTCTAGCATAGGTCTCTGTGAGAATGACGAAGTCTGGGGATAACCTCCAAACTCAGAGAAGTGTTGACCGGTCTGCGGCGGACCCCCAACTACAGTCTGTAGTGAAGACTGAATTGGTCGGACTGAGTAACCTCCTGAACCCTGTCCTCTAGAGTAAGAACCATTAAACTCACCTCCCTTTCGAAACCTATTTGACGTCGATGCCATGGTGAAGTCATCTGGCTTCACTCCTTCCACCTCTATCATGAAGTCTACCACTTCTTGTAAGGATTTTGCCGTAGCCGCTACCTGTAAGGCTGAAATCCATAATTCTGACCTCAACCCCTTCACAAAACGGCGAATCCGCTCTTGTGGACTGAAACAAAGTTGGGTGGCATACCTGGATAATGCACGAAACTTAGCCTCATATGCAGTAACCGACATCCTACCTTGCTCTAGGCTCAAGAACTCATCTCTTTTCCTATCCCTCAAAGTCCGGGGGATATACTTCTCCATAAACAAGCTAGAGAATGATGCCCAAGTCATAGGTGGTGCCTCTGTTGGTTGACACTCAACATGTGACCGCCACCACATTTTGGCGTTCCCTTGAAACTGATAAGTCACAAAATCAACACCAAACCGTTCTACTATACCCATCTTGTGTAGTAGCTCATGACAGTCAACCAGAAAATCGTAGGCATCCTCAGATTCAGCACCCTTGAAGACTGGAGGTTTCAATTTCAAGAACTTACTGAAAAGTTCATGCTGATCATTTGTCATTATAGGCCCTCTAGTCAGACGAGGAAACGTGCCTATTTCCAATGAGGCATCCATGCGGGGAGCCGCAGTAGCTGCATGTTGTACCTTCGGACCCTGAGGTGCTGGTGCAGCAAACACTAGAGGTGTCTGGCCCTGATCAGATAACCTGCTAAGATAAGCAAGAACCTGATTGATCATCTCTGGGGTAGGTTGGGGTGGAAATTCTTCATTCTGCACTTGCTCATTCTCCCCATCCTCACCCTCTCTTACAACTTTCTCAGTTGGTGGAGGAGTCACCGCCCTAGTACCAGATGGGCTAGGTGCTTGTCCTCTTCCTCTAGAGGACGTCCTCCCACGACCTCTACCACGGCCTCTTGCCACTACTCCTCTCCGAGCTACAGCCCCAGTGGCTGGCTCAGACGCATCCTGTCTTGCCGGTGTTGGTGTTGGTGCAGTCGTTGTTCTAGTTCTAACCATCTGCGAAATAGAGTGAAGATGGTCCGATACCAATTTGTATCACCTAGATACCAATTGGATCCAAGTAATAGCACGAAAGAAAGAATGAAAGAATGGAATTTTCCTAAAGTCTTATAGCCTCTCAAAGAAAAGTAAAGGCGTCCCCCTACCATTCCTTAAGACTCTACTAGACTCGTTCTTGTGTGATGAGACCAACGAACCTAATGCTCTGATACCAAGTTTGTCACGACCCAAAACCGAGCCGCGAGTGGCACCCACACTTATCCTACTATGTGAGCGAACCAACCAATCTAAACCCCAACATTTTAACATAATGAACAAAATACAATGTGGAAGACTTAACTCATTAATAAAAATCAATTCAATAACTTCAAAAATTCAACAACTATTATTTCCCAAAATCTGGAAGTCATCATCACAAGAACATCTATCCTCAAATTACTAAACTAAGAGTATTCTAAGAAGCTAAAATAAATGAAAAGCTAGTCCATGCCGGAACTTCAAGGCATCAATACATGAAGAAGAAGATCCAGTCCAAGCTAGAAGCATTAGCTCACCCTGAAATCCGGTGTAATGAAGACTGGCTAGAGTTGCGTTTGAGTTGAAGACGACGGTACATTTGCTGCACTCCACAAATAACAAAGAAAGAAACATACAAGTAGGGGTCAGTACAAAACATAAGTACTGAGTAGATATCATCGGCCAACTCAAAATAGAAAACAGTATATATCAGATAATATCATAAATCAACTACAATACTCAACATATAGCAACAACAAGTACTATAATCATTAATAAGTACCGCCAAGTTCACCCATGAGGACTCAAGCCTCAATACCATACTCATCTGGGAATTAGGTTCATTAGATTGAGTATATTAACATCTTTCAAGATTCATTATCTTTATTTCTCTTGTGTCGGTACGTGACACTCCGCTCCCCTACTACTATGTGTCGGAACGTGACACTCCGATCCCCTAATTCTACGTGTCGGTTCGTGACACCCGATCCCCTAATTCTACGTGTCGGTTCGTGACACTCGATCCCCTAATTCTACGTGTCGGTTCGTGACACCCGATCCCCTAATTCTACGTGTCGGTTCGTGACACCCGCTCCACTAATCTCATTCTCTTAATTCATCAATCCTTCTTTTATACCAAGGCATCATCAGTCTCATTACTTTAGTTCATCAAGCCTTCCCTTATACCAAGGCATCATCAATCTCATTACTTTAGTTCATCAAGCCTTCTCTTATACCAAGGCATCATCATTAACAAAGAGATTAGGTTTTTTCAAGATTTATGATTCAATAACTTCATCATGCTTATTTTATCACAATTATATAATCACATTCATGCAAGCATACAATTAAGCATATAGCAGGGTTTACAATACTACCAATATATCATTCGCTATTAAGAGTTTACTACGAGTAGTATAAAAACCAACCTACTTCCACCGAAGATTCGTGATCAAGCAAGCAAATTCCCCAAAGCTTGTGTTTCCTCTTCGTTCGTATCTCTCTCGATCGTTTCTCTTTCCCTCTCCTTGTTCTTTTTATTTTTCTTATTCAAACCCTCTTTCTTTTATCCTAATTAGCATATAATTAAGTATAAAAGATGAGGAATTAACCCGCTAATTAACTCAAGGTTATCTCTTTTAACCCCCAAGTAATTAAACTATTAACATTAATCCACTAACTTTATAATTAAAGCAAGAATAGTCCAAAACGCCCCTTAAATTACTTAACATAAATCCGACCCAGCCTGGGATTACGCAACCTGTGACGGTCCGTCGTGCCTGCGACGGTCCGTCCTGCTGCTTCCGTCACAAAGTTCAGAGACTCAATTTCCTTGAAGAGTCTGTGACGGTCCGTCGTGCCCACGACGGTCCGTCCTGCCATGTCGTCACGAAGTTCAGAGACTTGATTTTTGTGGAAGATGTGTGACGGTCCATCGTGCCCACGACGGTCCGTATTGCCATTCCGTTACGAAGTTCAGAGAATCGATTTCAGTACCCAAATTTTAGAATTCTAAGTGTTTTGGAACGAGACACCCTCGACGGTCCGTCGTGCCTATGACGGTCCGTCGTGGGATCCGTCGTCTCAGCCAGTTTTCCAGATATAAAATCTGCTGCTCAAAACGACTAAACAGGTCGTTACAGTCGTCCTCATCATGACTCTTTTATAAAATAGAAACTAGATATCAAGTGTCCACGCCAACGCAGACCCAACGTATGTTAGTTTTTTTTTCTTCCAATTATGTGACACAAGTGAAATTTGAAAAAATGAACTAAATTTTTATATGTGTTTTTCTAAAAATAATATTTTTAATTGTTAATTTATATACCTTTCATGTTATTTTCGAATAATAAATGTTACTCTCTTTGTTTCATTTTATTTGATACAAGTGATTTTAGGTAAATCAACGAAAATTTTGATATGATTCTCACATATTGTTAGTTGTCATTTTATTGTGATTCATAATACTTTTTAGTTCTTGCGTTATTTCAAAAAATATATGCAACTTATTTGTTTCGATTAAAATAAGGTAGTAACCAAATTTCATTATGTTTTTAACCATGTTTTTCGAAAAATATCTTAAATTGCTACATTGCATTTTTAAGCTTCTTTTTATGTAATTTTCAAATATGTAGCAAATTAGAAATTAAAACGAAGAATTAAAGTTTTTAAATCATTATATTTCATTTTTATTATATGACTCCCTCCTTTTCGATTTATATGAACTTATTTTATATTTTTCATTTCAAAAATTAATTTTTTTATATAGCATATTTAAGATCACAAAATTTAAATATACATATAAATTTTAGTTTTAATATTGATTAATTCCACCTAATATTATACTTGATATATAATTATTAAGTACTAAGCATAATAATAGTTTATTTACTTTTATATATATAATAAGGAATCCCATATAATTAATATATATCATAATAACTCATAAGAAATGAAGAAATAACAAAAATGAGGTAATACTAATAAGAATAATTAAAGATGTTTCTAGAACTATTTAATTTTCTTGTTATCATTCTTGGTAGATTTTTGTTATAATAATAGAAGTAAGAAGAATCCAATGGAGAGGATGCTAGAATAAAGTTGAGTGCGTGGTAACAAAATGATCTTGGGGAAATGAATGACACGTGTAGCAAGAAGCATAGATATTTGAAATAAATTAATATCTTCTATATAATAGAAATAAGTTAATATAATATAAATTAGATCATTTAAGGCCCATGATACGGGCCCAATATAATTTTACATATTTTGGTGAATAGATTACATAAATTTAAAACTTAAAATATCATAATCGTCTCTCGGATATATCCATCCCTACTCGGATGCATAGATATCCCCTCTTGAATACATCCTTTCCATGAATTAATATATATATCATTAGTAATGTATCAGACAATTAAGAATTGTATTCGATAGCAATGAAAATTTGAGATTTTTGTAATTGAGAGAAACTTCTGGGATAGGATGTAATTAGCCTCTAAATATATAAGATTTCTATATTTTATACTATTATTTTCCACAATAAACAACTTCAATATATTACTTAATAATCTTTTTCAAATGTTCATACGACATAAATGTGTCGTTTACAATCCAAATTGAGAAAGTTGAATTCTGAGAAGAAAATCTATTTAGCAAGGAAATAGAGAATTGCATTAGATTATGAGCTAAAACATTTCGTATTCGAGGAATATATAAAATGTTGATATCTTTGAAAAAGTTCATCAACCTTCATATATTTCTATATACGATAACAATTGACATAATGTTATATTCTAAATTACATTAATAATTTTCTTTGATACTACACTATGAATATCATATCGTAAAAGAAAACCTGGAATCTTACTCCCTACAAAATAACCAATATACTTATTTTTTTTCAAGTTATTATTTATTTTTATTTTTTTCCTCTATATTTCTCAAGCCTTTTTCTATTGATATTTTTATATTTTATTTTATTTTTAACTACTTATTTTTCTTTCATTTGTATTTTAATATTCCTTGAATTTGAATATTTTTTTTTTATTGTCAAATTTTTTTAGTAAAATAGTTTATCATATTTGATATCAAGAAAATATTCTATATAAATTTTTCCTGTTAAATAGTCAAAAATTGTTTATTCTTTTAATCACGTAACTAATCTTCAAATTAATTTAAAAATATCAATTACGTCATTTTAAAGATTATTTTAATAATCAAGATACGAATTTAGTGATCATATTTTCTAAAAAATATTAAAGTATGTTTACACAATAATTCAAAATTTTCAATTTTTTTACCCCCAATGATACTTTACTTACTTTTCACATTGGAAAAGTAAAACAAAAGTTTACCTTTCCCAAAATTTTCGCCCAGAACTTTCCCTCTAATATTTTAAGTTAAATATTCAAAGCAAATTTGAAATTCAAACGATTCTTATCTTTAATCATATGTAATTGAGTCCAAAAACAGGTATATCATCTTTCCTATTACGATTTCTTCATTTTTTTTCCCTTTTTTCGTTTTCACTGTTTTAATTGTTCTTAAAAATCTATTGTTTTTTTCCAGAATTGAAATCTCCATAGATCTGAGTTATACATCGTTGCATGACAATATAGTCATGACAAACCCAAGTTCTAGCAAGAGAAATTCGTGAAAGAGCAAACATGCATCTAGTTCGAAAGACCCAAAAACCCCAAAGTGTAGAAAGCCGACACCTCCGATTGTTCCACCAACACTACCAAAGGTGAGTACATTTGTTTTCATATCCATCGTGATTTTCATTTTTTTTGGTTAGTCTGATGATTCCGATTTTTACGTATCGATTATTTTGTATCAGGATTTTGTATTTTTTCGTTAGCCTGATGATTTATTTGTTTATATTAAGTATCGTTTATTTTTTATAAGAATTTTGTATGTATTTGTTAGTCTGCTGATTCATTTTTTTTAAGTATTGATTTTTTTCGTATTTATGTGCCCTCATGATAAACTGATTTATGTGTTAATTTTAGGTATTTTACATATATATTAATGTATCATATATACTATTTAAGTATCAGTTTGTTATATATATTTATTTGTATCTTTAAATAAAGAATAATAAAATTATTTGCTATTTGTGTATCTTTTTATGTTGCACACGAAATACACAAATGTTTAAGTTTGATGTGTTGCTATTATTTAGTATAATTTGCATGCTAAATAAGGTATCAACAAATACGGAACACTGTTATGAAAATATGGTATGGACAAAGTCAAGGCAGGATATGTTAGTGATAGCGACTATCCAACAAGGCCAAAGAGCGGGTATACTACACAGGCTGTATTGGTTGATGTTGATTAGTTAGGTTTCTATTATGTTGAACTTACGTTAATTAATATTTTGTATTACTTCTCTTTTTCGTTCAATCTTTCTAAGTAGTTATCAATTTGAAGAATTTCTTTTGTCAAATATTTGACTCCAATTATATAAGTTAATTAACAGTAACAATAAATTATTTTTGTAAAAATAAGATCTACAAAATAACTGGTGATATCAAATAAAATTAGTTCACAGTGCACCTCATACTTTATTTACACAATTATTACACAGAATGATACAAAATAATTTAATTAAAATGTCGTTGTTTTTAAGTAAATCTCAAGATATGATACTAAATTATAATCAGATACAAAATTTCCATAGAATTATTAAGTATATGAAACATATTTTAGTATCAAAAAATAAAATTAGTCTATCTTTGACAATTAATACAAAATAATGTAATCAATATATTAAGTATCGTTCAGCATATATATACACACACACTACATATATATATATATATATATATATATATATATATATAATAATAATAATTTCAACTTTTTGTCTCCAACTATATAAGCTAATTAACAGTACATATAAATTATTTTTTAAAAAGTAAGATCTACAAAATAAATGATGATACCATATAAACTTTGTTCAAAGTATACCTGATGCTACATTTACACAATTGTTACACAAATTGATACAAAATAATTTACTCCAAATGTCGTAGTTTCCAGTAAATCAAAATGTATGATACTATATTACAATCAGATACACAAAATCTATAGTATTATTAAGTATATGTCACATATTTTATTATCAAAAAATAAATTTGTGTATCTTTAACAATTAATACAAAATTATGTAATGAATATATTGAGTGTCGTTCAGAATATTAAATCATATACTACTCTGTATATATTTAGTATCGCTTGTTGTTTTGTATTGGATAACAAAATTTTGTTATCACATACATTATATATGTACCATTATATGGAAATGAGATTAGACAAGTTATAAATTTATCAATTTCTTTAAACATTATATAATACAGTCAAAGTTCGATATTATTTAGTATCAATATACATGTTGTAGCTTGAAACATTCACATGGTGTTAATCACATCAAATGAAAAAGTTCAAATCTTATTAGCAAATTAATAATATCCAGAAACATTATTACACATCAAGCATAAAATAAGAAAAAAATAATCATCAAAAATTTAGTATCTCTTCAACACACATGATGCCACCAGTTGTTGCATCGAAATTTAGTATCTCTTCAACACCTTTATTTGAAGTATCAATGCATACAGGATACGTTCCGAATTCAACCTCATGTTTCTTAATTTCTATCTACAATATTAAACCCATATCAGTCCGAATACATAATGATGACGATTACCTTCAACAACATATTTAATATCGATATTTTTTTCGATTTATCAATACCCAGCTCATGCCACAAATTACTGAAATAAGATTCATGAACGAAATATTTTCCCCAATCACTTTTGTATCGCTCATATATAACATCACTTTCCCATATTCCAGAATGTCGTAACAAGATCGAAATATTCATTTTTGAATCTTCACAAATTGCGTTCTTGATTTTTTTTAAAAAGCTCGACTTTTTTTTTTCGATTCACTGTCTGAAGTTTTAAATATTTGAAATTCAATAATGAGATAAATTAATACATGATGTTTATGCAGATTAGACGCTTAATTTTTTAAACGTCAACGTGAATTGTGGAATAATTCTTATCCCTTTTGTTGCGCCGTAATTATTAAAAATAAGCAAATAATTAAAGTGTCCGCCCACTATAATTTAAGTATCGTTATCTTATTTTAAGTATCTGAATTAATCAAAAAAAGAGATTTTTGGTAAATATGGATACAATAGGAATACAATGTAATTTGTCCCTTAGAGTATGTGATTTGCCTAATTTTTACTTATAAAAATATCTTTATGTGTCTATTTTAAAAGTAAAGACATGTACAAATTCTTCTAAATTTTCATTTTGGTCATTAATTATACAATTATTGTTTCACCCTTAAATACTATTAAAATTACTAAAATCCCATTGTTTATTAGATATTTTTAGTTTAATGAAAATCTTACACTGTTAAAAATAATCTATAAAAAATGTGCGTCCAAATTAAATGTCATATCATTATTAGGATACACATGTCATTAAAAATATATATATTTGATTGTATTGTTATTATAAATCTATTACCACTTTTTTGATGCTTTATTTGTTTCATTTTATGTGATACAAGTGATTTTAGGAAAATCAATGAAATTTCTTATCTGGTTCTCACATATTTTTAGTTGTCATTTTACTGTGATTCATAGTACTTCATAGTTTTTACGTTATTTTCAAATAATATATGTAACTTTTTTTTTGTTTCGATAAAAATAAGGGAGTCAACCAAATTTCATTATGTTTTTTAAATATGTTTTTATAAAAATATCTTAAACTGTTACATTGCGTTTTTAAGCTTCTTTTTTATGTAATTTTCAAATATGTAACAAATTAGATATTAATACGAAGAGTTAAAGTTTTGAAATCATTATATTTCATTTTTAAAATACGACTCCCTCCTTTTCGATTTAAATGAACTTATTTTTTAATTTAATTTTAAAAAAATAATTTCTGAATTTTAATTTTTTTATATATCATATTTAAAGTCAAAAAATTAAAAATATTTCAATACAAAAAATTTTAATATACATATAAATTTTAATTTTAATTTTCACTGATTTTACCTAATATTTGGCTTGATATATAATTATTAAGAATTAAGCATAATCATAATTTATTTACTTTAATATAATAAATTGATATCATAATAACTAATAAAAAAATGAAGAAGTAACAAAAATGAGGCAATAACTAATAAGAATAATTAAATATAATCTAGAACTATTTAATTTCTTGTTATCATTCTTAATAGATTTTTGTTTGCATGGAAGTTACATATTTATCTTTGATCATTATTCACTTCATATATACAAATTTATTTTTAGAATTACTTATTCTTGAAAGATTTTTGTTACTATGAAATTAAATTGTTATTCTTGGTTGTCTTTAATACAAATATATCATTCTAGTCATTTTTATTTGTAAAGTTACTTTTTAACATTTTTTTTTCTTTAATTCCAATCTAATTTATATTATTAATTATATCACACTTATTTATTTTCAAGTATATTAATTAGAACCAAAATAAAGATGACAATAATTAATTCATGACAATTTTTTGTATAAAAAGTAACATTTTTAAATAAGCATAATGAATTGAAAAAAATATTAAGAATTAAATTCAAGTAATAGTAAAATAGAGTAATAATAAAATAGATATCACAATGACTCGCAAAAGAAAAAAAAGTGAAGTAGTAACAAAATAAGTTAATGGTAATAATAATAACTTGAGTGTTTCTAGAACTATTTAATTTTCTTGTTATCATTATTGCTAGGTTTTTGTTAGTGTGAAATTACATTTTTGCCCTTGATCATTATTCACTTCATATATAAAAAAATATTTCTAAAATTATGTATTATTTTTCGTAATAGATTTTTGTTTGCATGAAATTACATTTATGCCCTTGGTCGTCCTTCACTCTACTCTTCTATATAATAGAAAAATAAAAATAAAAATATATTTCTTATATTCATGACTCAAAAAGTCATAATTATATATCTATTTATGGAATTTAACCTATGGCTCAAAATGTCATAATATTATTTCCATTCATGATATTTAATTTATAATGTAAATTGCGTTGACAATATATAAATAGCAAAGCCTTACTAATGTTGGAAATCTCATTTTTCCAACAACTTACCCAAAAAAAAAATATTTTGTAAAAGACAAACGTAATAAATCACAATTCTTATATATAATTTCCCTTTTAATTTTTTATTATATCATATTTAATGTACTGATCACAAAGTCAATTTATTTTCTACTATATAAAGAGATCACTTACTATGGACATATAACATTTCTCTATTTGTACTCATCAATCGAAAGGTGTGTAAAAATCTCTTTTATATATCTCTTTTTCTCTTTGTCTTAGTTATTTCTCATATAAATTGATTGGTAAATAATTATATTAAGACTTTTTTTTGTGTTTTTTTTTTGTTAATTTTTTTATTGAACAAAAATTTAGCAAAGAAAAATGACAGATTCTGGGAAAAAACAAGTTGGAGAATCATCGACCACCCCAAAAAGACAAAGACATTGCTACAAGTATGATGTGGAGAAAACTCAACAACTTGAAGTGTAAGAACAATTTTATTTACAAAACGACAAATAGAAAATTGAACCCCCATGTATGTTCAAGTTTCTAACTTTCGTTTGCTTAAAGATATGATGTTATTTTCTTAAGAGATATGAGTGATTAAATAAAAACTCATTACCGGTATGATAATTTATTTTTTTCTTTTTTGCATTAATTTATATTGATTTTATGTTTTCCTTTTTTTCTTTAATAATCTCATTCATATTTAGTAAAAGATCTATATTTTGATTTTGCTATTAAATTGTTTTTGACTGAATTGCTAAAATGATTGAATCATAGTTTTTTTGGATGATTGATCTATTGTGTACATACAAAAATGGGTTGTGTTATTCTTGATTATTCATTAAAAAGTTTACCATAAAGAGATGAGTTTCTTTAATTTTAATGTCTTAATGTTTTTTTGCCAGCACATACAGAAAAAAAAAATCACTTTCGGATTCATATAATACTTTTTTGAGGCTTAACTAATTTAAATTTACATCAAAATATCTTAATTTGAATCTTAGCAATTCAGATCCGAAAAGAAAAAATTATTTTAGGTCCAACTAATCAGTATTTGAATTGTAAAATCCCACTTTATGACCCAATTAAGTCATATTTTGTGTGAAAAAGTCTCATGTCGGGGGTGGGGGGTGGGGACAAGTTTCAAGCAAATACGAGGTCTCTCTTAATAAAGATAAATACATAGTTATCACTTGTCAATACCTAGATCAGTATGTAATGTCTACTAATCTAAATTCCCATTGGGAATTAGGTTCATTTTGGTGGTAAAATCTTCTCAACCGAGGACAACTTAATTTTGCCACTAGAACCAGAGATCCTAATTAATGATAGAACTTGCCGTATATTTTAATATATTAACAAGGTTTTATTAATCTTTTCATTTTTAGCTTTATATTTTTTTAAAAAAATATTAAGTTAATAATATATTTTCTTGTGAATATTTGATTGAAGATTTTTCGAGGAATGTCAACGTCCAACCGAGGACCAGCAAAACCAATTGGGCAGAAAAGTTGGGCTTGACTCTAAACAGATTATGGCTTGGTTTCAAAACAAAAGGTCACAAACAAAGGTAATTTTAATTATTTAGTCTTTTTATTGATTAATTATACTTGATTGATTTCTGTTTTTTTACTTTTTTTTAATTATTATTGTTGTTGTTGTTGTTGTTGTTATTATTTACTTCCAATGAAGAGTTATTATGTATTTTTTTAATAATTGATTAAAACAAACTAAAAAAAATGAGTAGATAAAAGTAGAGACGACTCCATGGCAAGACTATTGAATCGATTTAGTTAGGCCCCAAATTTCGTCTCTAAATTTTGTTAAAGTTTTTGGATGTGTAATTAAATACAACAATTTCTTACTATACTATTTATTAGTTCATTTACTTCCTAACCTTTTTAATTTTGTTTCCCTCTTTATACAACTAATTCTATTATTGATGTATTTTACTTTTATTTTTCTGAATCACTTATTTATTTGTCATTGAATTTATCAATAGATTTGAAATAAGTTATTTGCCTCAGTAATATATGAATTTGATTAAAAAAGTTAAAGTAATTTTATTCAGCCTTCAATTCAATTGGTAACTCATTAAAATAAGTGATAGAATTATCTTTAATTATTCAAAACGGATAAAGTCCTTTAACATTTTCCAAAACTTATCAAGAAAATTACTAAATGGTAATCATGTTGTATTTCTATTGGAGTTTGAGAATTTAGTTAAAGAAAACACACAACTTACAACTAGAAACTATTTTTTTTTGGATTTGTTGATGAATGAAAGTGATCTTAAAATATTAAATGGGTGGATTGAACTAGTTTAAGACTAGTAAAAGTGGGATGAATAAATGAATGAGAGCGTTATAGATTATTTGGGATGCGTTGAGCTTAAAATGGACCACTACCCAATCTCCCAACATTAACCAAAAAACTCCTTTTCTTAGTTTATTTTCTTTTTATTTTTCTAATTATCGCATAAACTATATTTTCTTCTTTATGGCTACATTTAACATCTCAAGTTTTAGTAAAATCTACAAATATTATACCTTTTCCGAATCTCACTTTGTGTGATTTTATTAGATATATATCAACCAACTTCTAAACATGCTTACCTTCAGTTGCACCCCAATTGATCCCCATGAAAATATGGGTAGCCAAATCTTTCAAAATTTGAATGTGGTGGATAGATAATTTTTTTGGTGGGCTAATTTTTTTGACCCATGTAGAAATAATCCATCAAAAATATATATTGCATATGAGAAAGAAAATGTATGTTTTGCTCTCTACCAAAGATGGACAAAAGATTAATAATTTTTACACATTTTTTCTAAAAAGAATTAATTGTAGTTTTGGTCCTTTAATTATTATTTACATATACCTTCGATTAATGAAATGTGCACTTTTGATTCTTATTGTAAATATTCCCAAATTTATTATAATTATTGATCTCCCCATGACTTAATTAATTAAGTCTTATATTAAGCTTGTATTGTTAGTTCATATTTAATGATAATATAGTTTTGAAAGTAGTTCTTACGACATACAACTTTACCTAAAAGAATTAGAAACACACATATCAATTAAATTTCAATCTAAATGATTTTTTTTTTCAAATATCAAAAGGACCAAAGTCAAAATATTTCTAAATTTTAGGAATGAAAAATGATATTATCCCAAGATTTTGTTTGACTTCCTAGATATATGTGATTAATTTGTGTTAAATATATATTTCCTCAGGCAAAAGGTGACAAATTAGACAACTATACTCTTCGAGAAGAAAATGAATTTTTCCGTTGTGAGATTATGGCAATGAAAGAGAAGAAGAAAAATAATATGTGCCCACAATGTGATGGTCCATCCATTGGAGAAGAAGAAAGAATGCGTAATTTAGAAAATTTGAAAACAGAAAGTCAAAGGATGAGAGAGGAGGTAAACCTTTAATATTTTTGCTCTTTAATTAACATTTGTCCATGTTTAGCTACTAATGCTTCTGCTAAATTTTTAGATTCACAACCTTCCTCTTATCACCAAATTTGCAAGAATCATTACCTTTAATTTCATAAATCCCCCAAGGTGTAATATAATGTTCAATAACATTATATGAGAATTATACTTAAACTTGGTGCTAAACTAGGCAATACATACATACAATGCTCTCAAAATATCCCATCTACAAGAAGTCCAATCAGCATCAACGTACATACGAAGTTTGTTGTCTGAGTTGCGAAGACTTGAAGTTGATGTGACTTTAACAAAACCTTTTTCTATTACTAAGACGATAAGCAGTTCAAGGGACTTTTCATAAGTAAATTCAGGCAAATAAAACTCCCAATAAGGGACTTAGCTTGAAAGGGTTGGTTTGGAACATAAAGGTTTAAAGGTGTGTTGAGAAATAATCTAATTTTGAAGGAGTTTTGAGCCTATGTCGCTATAAGGTGAATTTAACTCCTTTTATAGTGGGATTACGCCTCTATAGTGAGGTTAAGTCGCAATAAATGCAGAAAATTCCTAAAACAACTCAATATTTTGCAACCTTGTGTTAAGGAAGAGCGGGGGAAACCGAGGGTGAGTTTATTATATTTCCATCATTATCATAAGTAAAGGTAATTAAATGATTGCCCTAGGTTGATTATTCTATTTATAGGCGTTAGAATAAATGGTGATTACTTTAGGGGAGAGTTTAGGTTGGTAAAATGGTGGAAAACCATGGGTGTGGGATTAGGATATAATACATGTGTATTTAGGTCAATTGGGTATGATGATGCGTTATATTGATATTTCCTAAGCCTAGGATAAGCTAGGTATCATAACAATGGAAAAGCTCAAGTTCTTTAGAGCATTTTGCGGTTTATTTGAGGTAGGTGATGACTATTTGTTTCCTATTTATGATCTGCCCAGGTACAACACCTAGTACATGTGATTATTTGTGTGTGGGTTCCATGAGTGAACTAGGTTGTCTATGTTGTAATGATGTTGATCATGTTTATTGCCTATGTTATTTAGTTTTGTATGTTATGGTCATCCATTCATATTTTATATCACTGGAGTTGGCCGATGATCCATTAGTACACTTTTGAATTTTATGTATTGATAGTTCATTTGTTCTTTCTCTTTTTGAGTATATGACAAATTTTGGCGGCTTCTTCGCAACCTCAATTGTGATTCTAACACTTGTTAAAACCAAGTGTGAGCAACTTCATCTGAGCTACTATAGATTCCTTTATTCCCTCTAGTTCATTTTTCAAACTTAAACTCTTATTGTTTTGGGCTTGCATCTCCACATCCTAGACAATGTAGATGTTTGGTACATGAGTTTTAGTTTCTAGGGTGTTACTTCCCCAAGGTTTGGGGATAATGGTTTTTATTTATGATATTATTGAAAACTACTCCCTTTTTGTTGTTTAGTTGATGTCATGTTAGTAGATAGTTAGTTCTATCATTCCAGGCTAGTGTTGGTGCCTCTCATGAAGGTTTAGGTCACAATTTTGTTGTTTCATTCTACGACTCCATTTTTAGAGGAGATCTTGGAAATGATAAAATTGTGAGAGTAGCCTTGCTCTTTACAGAACTTTTCAAATGCCTTATTTTCAAATTCTCCTACATAATCACTTCATATAGAAGTAATGTAGTATCCAAGTCTTTCTGTACTTTATCACAGAAGAACTCTAATTTTTTTCAAAGTATCGTCTTTATGATCAACAAATATAACCCAAATAAATCAACAATGATAAATGCGCATATTTTTTCATCGATGCTCGTAGTACAAACAATATCTTTTGAAATAAAGAATTTCTAGTTTTCTTACCCTTTGGACATGCATGGCAGATATGGTATTTGGTATGATATTGCTTGGGCAGTCCAGATATGTGTAGCTTGTTTTTCAACAAGACACACGCATGAATGACCAAATTCCTTATGCTTAAATCCAAGGATTTCCTAATAATTAGGCTAGAAAAATGTGTTAACTTATGCTTTTGATGGAATCTAGGACAGACACATTTTTTTCTCTAATTCCAGCCAGTAGAGTTTTTTGGGTGTTGCCTTCAATAACACATCATGATTTTTAAATTTTACTTTAAGCTTCGCGTCACATAGTTGTTTTGTTCAGAAGATTGTATTTTGATCTATTCACAAGAACAAGATAAACATAAGTAATATTGCAATACTCATTGAAAGTAAAATTACCTTATACCAATTACAATTCCTTTAGAGTTATTTCCCCCTTTAAAATCTTCAATAAATTTAAATAGTTTTTTTTGTTGCCTGTCACATGATTCGAACATGCACTAAGAAAATATCATTTTCTTTTTGACTTGTTGCGGTGGTCCTATAATTACTTTTTTGTTAGGTACCCATGTTGACTTGATGAGTTCTTTGGAGTTAGATTTGAAACTAGTAGAAATAGGCTTGAGTCTCCAAACCCATCTCGATATATAAGAAAAATGAAATTTGAATGCGTAATAGCAAGACTGAGGAAAGGGCTATTCAGGGGAAGATTTGTCGATAAAATATTTCTTACTAGTTAACTTATTGGTAAGAGGAATAGGGTTGTAATAACTCCCCACACTCTTACATCATAAGATTTTATGGATGTTTCCATTTTTACTTCCCAACGAGAGAAATGTTTCTCATTGAAACAACGACATGTTATTTGTCAAGTTCCTTTTTGAAATAATGCTTCAATATTAACTTAGTTTTACATGATCTTTTCTCACTTCATGTTAGGAAATAAGTTACGGAACTTGCTCTGATTACTATTAAAAATGCAAGAGGGCGTGGGGGTGAATTGTACTTATTCTTCCTTTTTATGTCGACTGAGTGTTTTTCGTAGTGTACTTATGATATATGCAAAGAATCTCAACACACATGCAAGAATAAAAATGCGAAATGTAAATTTGACACCAAATATTTTTATACTGGTTGGGATCAAATATTTTCTTCTTATTTGAAATGTTTAAGATGGATACTGGGATTTTGTGGCTATCATGTTTTTTACAATGCTTCTCATTTCCTCTTTTCCTTGGCTTACTAATAGGATTCTTGCAAAATTTTAAGTGAAAATGATATGCTTCATTTCTCTATTCATGATGAAATATATAGCTTCACTTTTTCTATTTTGCAGCACTTAAGAATATCAAGAATCATCTCAAGTTCTCGTGGAATATCTTTTGGGATAGATTCAAATTTGGCACCACTGAGTTCTACTCTTGGATCTTTACCAGATTCCTCAAATGAATGCTTGTTGAGCCAAATTATATGTGGATCTCCCATTCCTTTTGATCAAGAAAATAATCATAACGAAGACAATAATGTTCAAGCACAATTAATAAATAATAATAACATCCCAATTATGTCCTCATTACCACAAGGAAATTATGGTATTCATCATGACAATAGGGGAAAATCAATTTTTGATATTGTTGATGCTGGTATGAAAGAAATGCTTGTACTTTTGGATGTGAATGATCCTGTCTGGGTAAAATCATCAGGTGATGAAAGGTGTTTTATACATTGTGAGAGTTATGATAGAAAATTTCCAAATTCATATCGTCCTTATAAATCATCCACTACTCGAATTGAATCATCAAAGCATTTTGGAGTTGTGCCAATGACCGCAACTGAGTTGATCCCAATATTTCTTGACCCGGTAAGTTTTGTTTAACGTTTTCATGCTATAAAAATTTAGTTTACGAGTGATATTGTATACTTTGGGCTTAGGCTCATACGAATTTAGGACATGTTAGTAATAGGGTCTTAGGTTTGTTTAGTTATACATAGCAGAGTAAAAATTGTGTGTGCTAGCCACTTTTTGGACTATTGTTGAAAACTTCAAAAAATTTTAACGACTTCAAATTTATAATTATTTTTTCAATAGGCCATTTAAGTTTTTAATTTTCTCCCATACAATATTGATTATGATAAGTTTAAATGGAGCCACCAACATGAGCGAAGAGTATTTAAATAACTACTCTCATTACTTGAAATTATTTTGAGGTGAAAATGTTATTGTTTAATCATTAATTATATATTTAAAATAATTGAGTTTGTATATGCAGAACAAATGGATGAACATGTTTTCAACTATAGTCAGAAAAGCTAGGAATATTGATGTTGTTAATCCTGCGAATATTGAAGGCTCTATACAATTGGTAAATTATTAATTATTTTGAATTTTTCCACTAAATTCAAATAAATATTAAAATTGCTTCTTAAAATAATATAGTTATATTTTGGTTCTTGAAAACAGATGTATGAACAATTGCATACTTTATCTCCTTTAGTGGAAGCTAGAGAATTTTTCATCATACGTTGTTGCAGAAAACTTGATCAAACAACATGGATAGTGTTGGATGTTTCATATGATTTATTCAAAGAGACCCAAACTAATGTACCTTCGTATGGTTGGAAATTTCCTTCTGGTTGTGCAATTCAAGATTTGGGCAATGGAGGAAGTATGGTAAGAATAATATCTCTCTCTGCATTTTTTATTTAAAGAGGCAATTTAATGTATTGACCTCCTTCCATACTAGGGTCCAGCAAAAGGCCGGACCACATGGAAACAAAACTATACCCTGCATTTTCACAAGAGGTTGTTTGCACAACTCAAACCATTGGAAGATATATCACTATTTACATGTAGCTTATTTTCAAAAAAGCATGTTACATAAGTAAAAGTTACAATGTACCGATGCATATATTATGATGTCTATTTGTCTTCATATGATAGAATTATAATCAAACCTATCTTAATTCTCGATTTATCAAATTTTAGATCCTTATGTTATGTTGTTCACGTTTCAATTATTTAACTTTTGGACGTGTGATAGGGTCTTGTTAAAGTGTCCTCATTATTGGAACAATAAATGATCTTTTTGTCTCATAAATAACATTGCACATTCCCCGCGAACGCTCTTAGAAGTTGTATTTAATGCATTATATTCAATAAACATACTTTTAACATGTGCTATGAGAGTCGACAAACCTATGAGTATTATTAATTTAACAATGTTGAATCCCGACCCATGTTATAATGTTCAAGTCCTAGATATTTAAATCTAAAGCAAAAGCAGATGAGTAGTTTTCTCCTTTTACTATCTTAGACAATTTTCACCTTATAACATACACTATTATGTTCCAATAAAAAAAAAATCCCAACGTTCCATCCAATTTTTAATTTGCTTTCGTGATTATTCTTTTCCTTGTAGGTTACATGGATTGAACATATTCAAGTAGATGATAAAAATCAGGTTTACGATATTTTTAAAGACTTGGTGTATGGTCATCAAACATATGGAGCTGAAAGATGGATTGTTACACTTCAAAGAATGTCAGAGAGATATAATTTTGCAATGGGTGCAATATTTCCTACTGAACATGATCTCAAAGGAGGTTCGATTTTATATCTCCTTCTTCATATATTTATGACTTCAAATTTTATTATATAAGAAAAGATAAGCATCTATGTAAAAGAAATTGTCACCTCAGAGCGGCTTGAAATAAAAAGACAATCTTGGTAGAGCTTAAATTCATCCCCTTTTATTTGTTCATTTGAAATATAGCCTTCTTTTTAAAAGTGTGTTTGGTGTGGATGATAGCTTTTTTTAAAATAAAAATGTTATTTTTCTATGTTTGACTAGAGAAAATGTTTTCCAGCTAAAGGGTTTTGAAAATTTAATACCTCTTTCATTTATGGGTAATTATCTCAACTTTTAACTAGAAATAGTCATTTCTAAAGAAAATATTTTTCTACCTAAGAAATGGGAAAATGATCTCTTTTTACATTTTCTTGGGAAGCCTTTTTCTATTCATAATTAATTAAATTTTTAACATTATATCAACACTTTAACAATACTAGCAATTACTGTCATCTTCTTACACTCAAATATCATCAAAACACTATCTGGTTTGCTAATATTATTATCAAGGAACAATTTCCATTAAATGTTTTAAAATACTTTTTTTTTTCAAAACAAATTATTGTCTAAAAATTGATTTCTGTCACACTATGCACACCCTAATTGATATTAGTTTTCCTTTTTTTTTATAAATATTTTCAGTGGTCTATGATATTCCAAAAGGAGTGAATAATTTGATGAATATATCTCAAAGGATGGTGAAGAATTTTTTTGAAATCCTAAGCATGAAAGATGTATTAGAATTTTCAACTTCATCACAATTGAATTGTGGAGAGAGGGTTTCTGTAAGAAAAAATTTAGAAATTACCCAACAACAAGGCTTCATTGCCACTGCTGCTACTTCTCTATGGCTTCCTTTTTCATTTGAAACTATTTTTAATTTCCTCAAAGATGACAACACAAGATGTCAGGTATGTATCAAACCTTCTTTATAATAGGGTGGTTTGTTTCAAATATTTTATTTAGTTGATAAATAAAAATTTTATTATAGAGAACATGTTAATATAACATAATATTAATATAAGTTTCAAATAAAATTAGATGTTGTAGTGAAATCTTGATGCTGGCCATAGATCTGTCAGTATGCATATTTGCACCGTATATTCAATTTTAGTGCGATAAACCACATCCTATAAAAAATATTTTTTTAATATTCAACTCTTTATAGCTTATTTAATTTCTAACCAAATGACTCCTAAAAGTACCCTTATCGATTAACTTCTTCAATCCATGTGTTGATTTTAATGTGAAACTTGCAAAATTAAAATAAATATGAGAACCTGAACTCATTACATTAAATTAGAATAAGTTCAACGTTAAGAATCTTTGAAACCATTAAGATTAAATCCTCAATTCTATTTGATATGTTAATATTGGACTCATTATCTACATGTTCAAGTGTTACCATTAATTGTGCATGATTTATTTTATTTTATTATATGGTTTACAATAATCATCTCATGAACAAATTTTTCACAATCAAACAATGAGTTTGTTTATCATCTGATTTTGATTAATATTTTTTTATTGCTAGTGGGATGTTTTGTACGGTGAAAATAATGTTTTTGAGAAAGATCGAGTAAAAACAGGAGCTTCTCTAGAAAATAATATAAAAATCATTCAGGTATATCTGTCAAATTTATTTATTTATTTATTTATATATAGTTTTCTTCCTTAATTATCAGGATATTTCACTATATCTAAGAATAAATAAATGTACTTATGATTTGGATTCATCTTGTATTCACATGTAAAAATATCAAAATTTCTAACTATTATCTACTCCCTCCCCCCCACATTTTTTAATATGTGATTATTAAATTAAAGATAGTTTTACTACACTTTGAAAATCTTCTTCACATTATTATAACTTTGCCTATTATAGCAAGTCTTCATTTTGATATATTTTCTGGATTTATAATCCACTTGATTTTCTTTCTTTTTATTTCTAGGTGAACTATGGTTAGCAACATTATTTTATATACATTATTCGATGGAATTAGAGATGAAATTTTTGTTGTTTAGCTTCAGAAATTCTTATTGATTTCTTCTTAGTGCTTATACTGTTTTTCCTTAAATTGTTGTAATGTATGCAGTGTTATATGCCAACAGAGAACAAGTTACTTCTTCAAGAGTCAAACATCGATGAAATGGGAGCTTTTTTAATCTATGGACTCATAGATTTATCAACATACAATTCAATTGTCGATGGAAGTGATGCAAAAGAATTTGCTATTTTGCCCTCAGGTATCATCATAAGTCATGACGGTCGCCTCGGCTCAGATAGGAACAATAATGGAAATGTACAAAATGGTTCAATCTTGACGGTGGCTTTGCAAGAATTAGTTTGTGCCAATAATCATTTGATCTCTCAACAACAACAAATGGAGGCAATGACTTATATTCATAACCTTTTGAGCTCTACAGTTTTAAAAATCAAAGCAGCATTATGTTACTCTGATTAAAAATTATGATGGTTTAGTTTGATGTCGTTATTTTATTTTATTGGAGATTCTAAAACATAGACAAACTAATATGTTTGAAGATTAATGTATTTAATTAATATGACATGAAAATCTCAAGACCGTGAGATATTGCTATTATATTTCATATTGATAGGCAAACTTTTGAAACTTATTATCTGTTTAATAATTTATGTTTTTGTTTCTTTGGCCAAATTATCGAAGTGCTTAGACTTTTGTGATTTTTGAAAATATTTTTTAAAAAGTAGATAATTGTCTTTGGCTCATGAATTTCCTAAAACGCCTTTTCTAGTAATTATGTTTGTCCTTTGTCAGGTAACAATTTCAAGCGCTTCTGATTTTGCAACACTCTCTCTCTCTCCCCCCTCTCTCTCTCTCTCTCTCTCTCTCTCTCTCTATATATATATATATATATATATATATATATATATATATATATATATATATATCTATCTATGTATATGTTCGACCTTTTTTGGGATCGTTTGGTAGAGTATATTTGTAAAATTAATGCATGTATTAACTTTATGTATTAATATTATCTTGTTTGGTACATTTTTCATGCTAGGTAGGGGTATACAAAATCGAACCGAAAACTGATCCAAACCGCAAATCGAATCAAACCGAAAAAAGAACCCGACTAGTGGTTTTATTTGGTGTTGGAAAAAAACTTCGACTATATTTGGGTTGATTTGGTTTCAACTAAAAAAACCAACCAGAGACCAAACCAACCCGGCATTATATATATAATTTTAAAATTTTATTTTATACGTAAGAATATTTATTTTAATATAATTTTTATATATATCTTATAATTTTTCATAGTTTTTATCATTTAATATATTTATTTCATGTTTGGAAGTTAGAATTTTTAATCATCTAATAAAGATTATAGTCCATACATGTTCGTAATTATAATAAAGTTTAACTAAAAACCAAATATATATATATATATATATATATATATATATATATATATATATATATATATATATATATATATATATATATATATATATATATATATATATATATATATATAATGAGAATCATAGTTGAGGTGATGTGACACCTCTATGGCCTCCATTCCTTTTTATCTTTTTTTTTATTAAGTAATTTGTGTCACGACCCAAAATCACGAGTCGTGATGGCACCTTTATTCCCAACCAATAGGTAAACCAACCAATATATTTTACAAACTTAACTAACTAATGAGTGAAAAGACAAAAATTTGCCAAATCTTCAACACCGAGTTCCTTATAAGTACAAATGCGGAAAACGAAAATAAAATACTACCCAAGAATTGGTGTCTTAAGTACAAGAGCTTCTAAAATCCGATGCAAGTCTGAACCTAAATAACAAATCTAACATAGGGGCATCCTGTCTGAATACTAATAACAGAATAAATAAAAGATAGAGGGAGGCATGGGCCACGGAACAACCAAGCAGCTCACCACAACTCCAAGAACTTCAAGCGCGGACTTAATTTGCTCCACGAGATGTGCTCCTACTCGGAATCGAATCTGCACCACAAGGAGTGCAACAAGCGTAGTATGAGTACGAAACCACGTGTACCCAGTATGTCTCATTGACCGACAACGAAGAAGTAGTGACGGGAGTTTATAAAAAAATAAATTCTTAAATTATATAAGTGTATATATATTACACTCACTATTTAAGTTTCATCAATAAAGGTAATCAAATATCAAGTACTTTACAAACACCATATAAAACACATAATCATCAAAATAAATGATGTGATGAAATGCAATGCAATATGATACCATGTAATGAATTTTCTCAGAATCCAAGTACTCACTCAACCGTTTATACATGATACTCATCGGAAATACATCGAGAGCTCACGACCCATGGGGGACTCGCAAAGTCCATATACCGACACAGACGATCTCCACGTGTCTGTGCGGACGATCTCAACGCACTATCATAATATCAACAATTTTCGCACGGACGGTCTCCACGTGCCCAAATTACAATCTTAACATCTCACCATTCCAAGCATGAACGATCTCCGCGTGCCCAACTTATACTCAATCTCATGTCAATGCATGTGTACAATATTATTTCAATATAAGGGGATAATGATGCATCTCACTTAATCAATATCAACATAATACACAATCCACCTCAACTATCACAATTATACGGTGTAATAAAGAAAACACAATCACACAAAAATTTCAAGTCAATAACATATCAGCTAATGCCCATATGCTTTGGCAATTCTCAAATTACAATCCACATTCTATAGTAGTAATTTTCCTTTTTATAACACCGGTACCCGTCACACCATTGATACGAGACCCCTATCTTTCGCCCTTACCCATTTGTCTATTTATTTTTTTTTTAAAATCATTAATTAGGAAAACGTCCTTCAACAAGTCTAAAAAGTCTCAACATACCTCAAGTGCCGAACTCGTGCCACGAATCCTCAAGGTAGTTACTTCCCTTGTCGCAAAATTTTGGAACGTTCACGATCTATTAATGATGCAATATTAGTTAGTAAGCGAGTTTGTATCAAATCATTATATGTCTATCATAGACCCTAAAACTGACTCATATTTCCAATCTAGCTCCAAACCTTGATAAAATTTGTATGCCAAATTTATCATATTTGCTAAATTTCAAGTCAAGAATTTAACTTTAATCCCTCCAACAAGGTTGAATCATATAATATACACCTAATAATTAATTACCCATCTCAATCTATTAAAACTAGTATCTTAATTTTGTAAATGAATATAATAAGAACTAATTCCCACCCATCGATAAAATATTGGAACGTGGCCATTCTTTTCCATAAACCATTCTGCAACTTGCCATTTTTTTTAAATATTACCACCATTGCCAATCATTTGCAGATGATTGCCTAATGATTGGCATCCAACTATAGTCCCTCATTATCCTAATAACTCTAGGAACAAAACGTCCCAGCCATGCAACTATCCCAAATTTAAATCGTTTTCTGACCTTAAGAAAATCTCTACTACACTTGGTATAACCTCACTTATAAATATACATATTTCTACATTATTGTAACTTTATGTTTTATTCATTAACACTTGAATTTAACCAGTGACAACCCTTAGAAGCACAATTATTTTTTTCTCTTCATTAATGCCCCCCTTAATATGAACCCCAAAAGTTTCCCCGATTTTCATAATTTACGACAATTGTACTGCCAATTTTCACAAGGATCAACGGTCCAAATCTCCAAAAATAATTCCATAATTCTCACTCGTGTATGTCGGCACTGTACCCATTAAACCATTAATTCAACATTCCCCACCTAATAATATAATAGCAATACTCATATATGAAGCAATTTCATGTGTACCCACATGAATGAAAAATTTATTAAGATTTTCTTACCTCTAGGAGTCGACTTTCGCTATGACGCCGCCACCAAACTTTGCACGCTGATTTCTTGTTTCTTCTTTTTTCTAAACAAGAGTATATTAAACGTGAAACCCCATTAACCTATTATCTACATTACTTATTTTAAATTCTTCACTAAAATTTTTATCAACTAAATACTCTTTGTCTTTGAATAGTTTAAAAATATTCCTTTAAATTTTCAAAAGGAGTCAAACTAGTCCTAGTTCTTAAATGAGCTAGCGGGTCGTTACATCACCTACCACTCAAACAAACGTTCGTCCTTGAACGGGAAAAGAAAAGAGCTAACCTGAACGCTAAAAAAGATGAGGATATTTACTCCTCATGTCTGACTCTGTCTCCCATGTAGCCTCCTCCACTGGACGATGCTTCCACTGAACCTTTACTGAAGCAATCTCCTTGGACCTAAGCTTCCGAATTCGCCTATCCAAAATGGTGATCGGCTCTTCCTCAAAAGTCAAATTCTGATCAAGTAACACTGAATCCCATTGAATCACATGATCACCACCTTGATGATAATTCTTAAGCACTGAAATATGAAATACATGATGGACACTTGACAAACTAGGTGGCAAAGCCAGCTGATACGCCACCTCACCAATACGCTCAACAATCTCGAAAGGACCAATATACCTTGGGCTCAACTTGCCCTTCTTTCCAAACCTCATCACACCCTTCATGGGTGAAACCTTCAATAAAACCCTCTCTCCAACCATAAACTCTAAATCACGAATCTTTCGATCTACATAACTCTTTCGCCTACTCTGAGCCATGAGAAGTCTATCTTGGATCAACTTGACCTTGTCCAAGGACTCCCTCAACAAATCTGTACCCCATGGTCTAACCTCAAATGCATCAAACCAGCCAATTGGAGATCGACATCTCCTACCATACAGAGCCTCAAATGGTGCTATCTCAATGCTCGAGTGATAACTATTATTGTAAGAAAACTCCACTAAAAGCAAGAACTGATCCCACTGACCACCAAAGTCAATCACACACGCCCGCAACATGTCCTCAAGAACCTGAATAGTCCGCTCAGACTGACCATCAGTCTGAGGGTGAAAGGATGTACTAAGATCCACCCAAGTGCCCAACTCTTTCTCTATAGACCGCCAGAAATGAGATGTAAATTGGGTGCTACGATCTGAAATAATAGATATAGGAACCCCATGCAACCGAACTACCTCTCGAATATAAATCCTTGCTAACCTTTCTGAGTTATATGTAGTTTGAACTGGTACAGAGTGTGCAGACTTAGTCAGTCGATCCACAATGACCCATATAGCATCGAACTTACCCAAGGTGCGTGGCAATCCTACCACAAAGTCCATAGCAATACGCTCCCACTTCCACTCAGGTATAGGCATCCTTTGTGCCACACCTCCAGGCTTTTGGTGTCCACACTTCACTTGCTGACAATGCAGACACTGGGATACAAAATCTACTATGTTCCTCTTCTTACGACACTACCAATAATGTTGCTTCAAGCCACGATACATCTTAGTATCCCCCGGATGAATAGAGTACCTCGAACTATGAGCCTCCTCCTTGATCAATCTAGTAAAATCACCTGTACGAGGAACACATATACGACCCTTAATCTTCAAAACTCCCTCACTATCAAGAATTGCAGCCTTGGCTTCTCCTTTTAACACATTGTCCCTAATCTTACATAAATCCCCATATCAAACTGTTGAGTCCGAATCTGCTCCAACAAGGATGACCTAGCCTCCATATAAGGCAACACCTTACCAGATTCTGATATATCAAGTCTTACAAAGCATTTGGCCAAGGATTGTACATCCCTAACTAAAGGACGCTCGTCGACCTGTAACATGGCTAGACTACCCATACTCACCGCCTTTCGACTCAAGGCATCTGCTACAACATTTGCCTTGCCTAGACGATAAAGAATAGTCATGTCGTAGTCCTTGAGCAACTCCAACCATCTACGCTATCTCAAATTCAGATCTCTCTGATTGAATATATATTGGAGGCTACGATGATCCGTGAACACCTCACAATGCACACCATAAAGATAATGACTCCAAATTTTCAATGCAAACACAACAGCCGCCAACTCTATATCATGAATAGGATAATTCTTCTCATGAACCTTTAACTAGCTCGAAGCATAAGCTATCACTTTTCCCTTCTGCACTAATACACAACCAAGACTAATCCGAGAAGCATCACAATATACAACAAAAACCCTCTCCCTCCACGGGTAGGGTCAAAATCGGAGCAGTAGTTAATAAAGTCTTGAGCTTTTGGAAACTAAACTCACACTCGTCAGACCATTGAAAAGTCACCTCTTTCTGTGTCAATCTAGTTAATGGAGATGCAATGGATGAGAAACCTTCAACAAATCGTCGATAATAACCTGCAAGGCCTAAGAATCTCTGAATCTCAGTAACTGAAGCAGGTCTGACCCAATCTCTAACTGCCTCAATCTTCTTAGGATCTACCATGATACCCTCCTTGCACACTACATGTCCTAAGAATGCTACCGAACTAAGCCAAAACTCACACTTTGAAAACTTTGCATAAAATTTCTTCTCCTTTAGAATCCCAAGAACAATCCTCAAATGATGCTCATGTTCCTCCTTAGTTCGTGAGTATATCAATATATCATCTATGAAGACAATAATAAAGGAATCTAAATACGGTCTGAACACTCCATTCATCAAGTCCATAAAAGCTGCTGGGGCATTAGTCAATTCGAAAGACATCACCAAAAACTCGTAATGGCCATAACGTGTTCGAAAAGCCGTCTTAGGGATATCCTCCGCCCTAAACTTTAGCTGATGATAGCCAAATCTCAAGTCAATTTTGGAGAAAACTGAAGCACCCTGCAACTGATCAAATAAATCATCAATACGAGGTATCCGATACTTATTTTTGATGGTTACCTTGTTCAACTGATGATAATCAATACACATACGTATAGATCCATCTTTCTTCTTCACAAATAACACTGGAGCACCCTAAGGAGATACACTTGGTCTAATAAAACCTTTGCTCAACATATCCTGCAACTGCTCCTTCAACTCTTTCAATTCAGCTGGTGCCATACGATAAGGAGGAATGGAAATAGGCCGAGTGCCTGGCTCCACATCAATACAAAAATCAATATCACGATCTGGTGGAAGACCTGGCAAATCGGTCGGGAATACCTCTGGAAATTCAGTCACCACTGGAATAGACTCAAGCATAGGAGTCTCAACACTAGTATCTCAAATGCGTGCCAAGTAAGCCAAACATCCTCTCTGTACCAACTGACGAGCCTTAAGAAATGACATCACATCCTTAGGAGGGTGTCTAAGAGAACCTCTCCATTCTACTATAGGAAATCCAGGCATAGCTAAAGTAATTGTCTTGGCATGACAATTTAAAATTGTATGGTAAGAAGATAACCAATCCATACCGAGAATCACATCAAAATCTATCATATCTAAGACTTTTAAATCTGCATGAGTGTCATACCCCATCAAGGTAACAATACATAGTCGATACTCCCGATCTACAACTATGGAATTCTCGACAGGAGTAGAAACACGTATCGGCAAATCAAGAGACTCACATAATATACCTAGACTAGGAGCAAAATATGTGGACACATAAGAATAAGTAGAGCCTGGATCAAATAATACAGTAGCTGGTCGATGACAAACCGGAATAATACCTGTGATAACAACATCTGAGGCTTCAGCCACTGGCCTACCTGGAAAAGCATAACAGTGAGAACGACCTCCATCAGATTGTGAACCTCCACGACCACCACCTCGACTAGAAGGAGAACCACCTCTACCTGAATGAGAACTACCTCTACCATTATGTGCACCACCCCTAGCTGGAGGTTGTGCAGCCCTGGAAGTCGAAGCCTGAGAACCCTGATGTAAGCCACCACGTCTGGTCCTAGGGCAGTCTCTCACAAAGTGTCCCATATCACCACGCTCAAAACAGCTCCTACGAGACGCAGGCTGATGAGAGGAACCTGAATGACCAGAATGCCCTCCATGAACTACAGGTCTAGAAGATGAACCCTGCGAAGTATGCACCGAGCTCGAAGAGTTATGCCCAGCGTAACCAGCCTCAGACGCTGGTATAGCAGCATGAATGGGTCTGATGGACTGAGGGTCATAACCTCTGCCCAAGTGACCCCGACTCCTAGGCGGAGCACCACCATAATCACCTGAATAATGAGTCATCTTGCCCTCTCGCTGCTCAAATCCCTCACGCCGAATCATCTCCAACTCCTTAGGAGCATCTAACACTTTTTGGAATGGAACACCAGAAACAACAACCTGAGAAACTCCTAGACAGATCGGAATAATCAGCCCCTTAACAAACCTTCTCACTCTCTCAACCTCTGTGGGAAGTATCATCGAAGCATGCCTAGCCAAGGCATGAATTTACCCTCATACTCTGCAACAGACATACCATTTTGCTGCAAACCCTCAAACTCGGCCCTCTTTCGCTCCCTCTCACTGCTTGGAACAAATTTCGATAGAAACACCTGAGTAAACTGAGTCCAGGATAGTAGATGGGATCCAACTGGCCTACTACTAATATAATCCCTCCACCACTGCTTAGCAGAGCCAGTCATCTGAAACGTTGTGTAGTCAACTCCATGAGACTCCACTAATCCAAGATTATGCAACCTCTCATGACAACTAACTATAAATTCATATGCATCCTCAGCTAAGTCACCAGTAAAAGTAGGAGGATTCATTAGTCTGAACCTCCCAAACATCTTTTGCTCATCAATAGTCATAGAAGGCCTGTTCACCAAATGTGATGTCATATCTGGAAACTCCATACTATCCAAACGAGGAGCTACAGCGGCAGCTGGCTGAGTCCTGGGACTCTGAGAATCTGGAGAAATTATCGGGTCTGGAGTTTGACCTCCAACACTGGTCTGTGAGCCATCAGAAGTGACAGGCAAAGCTCCTGCCTGGGCCATCCCCTCTAGGATTCCTAACATACGAGCCAAGGTATCTTGAACCACCGGGGGGACAATAGTACTGGGTGGAGCCTGAGCTGGCCCATCCCACTCGACACGATCTTGCACATACCCATGAATAACCTCTTTATCTAGAGGTACGGTCCTATCACGACCCTGGGTAGCTATTGGTACTTGACTATCCACAGGTGCTGCAATACGGCCCATACCCCGACATCGAGCTCGTCCCCTACCTCTACCCGGATAGTGTTCCAAAAAGCAGGCGCAGGAATAGGATCCTGACCACCACTTGCCAATGTACGATCCTCGCCATCTGAGAGAGAATGAGATATCAAGATTAGATTTTCTACAAGGTCAAGTGTGCACGATAATGAACAAAAGAACAGAATATTTCCTAAATGTCATATAACCTGTCGAAGATAGGTATGGACGTCTTCATACCGATCCGCAGCACTCTACTAGACATTGCTCTTGTACTCTTGAGACCGATGAACCTAGGGCTCTGATACCAAATTTGTCAAGACCCAAAATCACGAGTCGTGATGGGACCTATATTCCCAACCAATAGGTAAGCCAACCAATATATTTTAACAAACTTAACTAACTAATGAGTGAAAAGACAAAAATTCGCCAAATCTTCAACACTGAGTTCCTTATAAGTATGAATGCGGAAAACGAAAAGTAAAATACTACCCAAGAATTGGTGTCTTAAGTACAAGAGCTTCTAAATTCTGATGCAAGTCTGAAACTAAATAACAAATCTAACATAGGGGCATCCTGTCTGAAAACTAATAACAGAATAAATAAAATATAGAGGGAGGCGTGGGCCACGGAACAGCCAAGCAACTCACCACAAATCCAAGAACTTCAAGCGCGGACTCAATTTGCTCCACGAGATGTGCTCCTACTCAGAATTAAATCTGCACCACAAGGAGTGCAACAAGCGTAGTATGAGTACGAAACCACGTGTACCCAGTATGTCTCATTGACCGACAACGAAGAAGAAGTGACGGGAGTTTATAAAAAAAAATTCTTAAATTATATAAGTGTATATATATTACACTCACTATTTAAGTTTCATCAATAAAGGTAATCAAACATCAAGTACTTTCCAAACACCAAACAAAACACATAATCATCAAAATAAATGATGTGATGAAATGCAATGCAATATGATATCATGTAATGAATTTTCTCAGAATACCCAGTACTCACTCAACCGTATATACATGATACGCATCGGAAATACATCGAGAGCTCACGACCCATGGAGGACTCGCAAAGTCCATATACCGACACGGACGATCTCCACGTGTCTGTGCGGACGATCTCAACGCACTATCATAATATCAACAATTTCTGCACGGACGGTCTCCACGTGCCCAAATTACAATCTTAACATCTCACCATCCCAAGCACGGACGATCTCCGCGTGCCCAACTTATACTCAATCTCATCTCAATGCATGTGTACAATATTATTTCAATATAAGGAGATAATGATGCATCTCACTCAATCAATATCAACATAATACACAATCCACCTCAACTATCACAATTATATGGTGTAATAAAGAAAACACAATCACACAAAAATTTCAAGTCAATAATATATCAGCTAATGCCCATATGCTTTGGCAATTCTCAAATTACAATCCACATTCTATAGTAGTAATTTTCCTTTTTATAACACCGGTACTCATACCAATGCCCGTCACACCATTGATACGAGACCCCCATCTTTCGCCCTTACCCATTTGTCTATTTCATTTTTATTTTTTTTAAATCCTTAATTAGGAAAACGTCCTTCAATAAGTCTAAAAAGTCTTAACATACCTCAAGTGCCGAACTCGTGCCACGAATCCTCAAGGTAGTTACTTCCCTTTTCGCAAAAGTTTGGAACGTTCACGATCTACCAATGATGCAATATTCTTAAGTAAGCGAGTTTGTATCAAATCATTATATGTCTATCATAGACCCTAAAACTGACTCATATTTCCAATCTAGCTCCAAACCTTGATAAAATTTGTATGCCAAATTTATCATATTTGCTAAATTTCAAGTCAAGAATTTAACTTTAATCCCTCTAACAAGGTTGAATCATATAATATACACCTAATAATTAATTACCCATCTCAATCTATTAAACACTAGTATCTTAATATTGTAAATGAATACAATAAGAACTAATTCCCACCCATCAATAAAATATTGGAACGTGGCCATTCTTTTCATTAAACCATTATGCTTTTTTCTATTTTTTTTAAATATTACCACCATTGTCAATCATTGGCATATGATTGCCTAATGATTGTCATCCAACTATAGTCCCTCATTGTCCTAATAACTCTAGGAACAAAACGTCCCAGCCATGCAACTATCCCGAATTCAAATTGTTTTCTGACCTTAAGAAAATCTCTACTACACTTGGTATAACCTCACTTATAAATATACATATTTCTACATTATTGTAACTTTATGTTTTATTCATTAACACTTGAATTTAACAAGTGACAACCCTTAGAAGCACAATTATTTTTTTCCCTTCATTAATGCCCCCCCTCAATATGACCCCCAAAAGTTTCCCCGATTTTCATAATTTACGATAATTGTACTGCCAATTTTCACAAGGATCAACGGTCCAAATCTCCAAAAAATAATTCCATAATTCTCACTCGTCTATGTCCGCTCTGTACCCATGAAACCATTAATTCAACATTTCCCACCTAATAATATAATAGCAATACTCATATACGAAGCAATTTCATGTGTACCCACATGAATGAAAAATTTATTAAGATTTTCTTACCTCTAGGAGTCGACTTTCGCTATGACGCCGCCACCAAACTTTGCACGCTGATTTCTTGTTTCTTCTTTTTTCTAAACAAGAGTATATTAACCGTGAAACCCCACTAACCTATTATCTACATTACTTATTTTAAATTATTCACTAAAATTTTTATCAACTAAATACTCTTAGTCTTCGAATAGTTTAAAAATACCCCTTTAAATTATCAAAAGGAGTCAAACTAGTCCTAGTTCTCAAACGACCTAGCGGGTCGTTACAGTTTGTTTATTAATTAAAAAATTCAAGCATATTTATTATTGTAATTTAAAAAGAAGTGACGTGACACCTCTCAATGGCTTAGGATTCTATTTATCTTTTGGTGTTTTTTTTAATGTTTTTTTCATTAATACATTTATTAAATAATTACAAAAATTAATCATATTCATTACATATAATTATATCATATCAAAGTTAAAAAAAACTCAACCCATTTGTGTTCTCTAATTAAATAACATGTCTCCTCAACTTCCTTCTACTTAATTCCTATATGATTTAGACCATCTATAAATAATGTTCATCTATGTTGTTGTTGCATGTTCGTTTATGATAGATAGGCCAAAAACATATTTCTGGTTTTCTCCAACTTCATATTGATCATATTATTTTTTATTTATTTTTCAGCTTTATGAAAATTATAGATATATTTTATAAAATTTATTTTTGTATTAGAATAGCTAAACAAGAGTTTATCAATATGAACAAAGAAAATTTGAAGGTAGTGTAAGATTCTCTAAGGAGTTTATCAAAAATTAATTTGCTACAAGTCATCAAAATGAAGAAAAAAGTTAAATGGCGAGGGAAGATTCATTAAGAGTTTCTTAGATTATAATTTGAAAAAAATAGAAGTTTCAATAATTTACAAATAATTAGATGCATTTATTGTTGATTATATAAATTTTCAATTAATAATTTATCCATCAAGATATGTAATCTTCAAGAACAAGATTATATTATAAAGCACATTTTTGTATCAAGGCAATATGATAGTCAACTAACTGTTTTGTTGCTTAAATATATTTTTATTGTGATATTTTCATCAAACATACAAACTTTTATCTTTTGAAGATATTTTCCATACTCCATCGATATATATTATGTATATAACATGTTGATATGACATAATTGCAAGATTTAATAATCATTTGTTAGTTTCATCCGCTTCTTTTCATCCAAATTTAGATAACATAACACATCTTTTTCCTTTTGTAGAATATGAATTGACTAAAAAAGAGATAAAATCCTCTCCATTAAGTTTTTATTTTGTATTCGTTCGGACTTATGTAAAATTAGTCTATATATATTATTGTTGGATTCAATTTTCACAAAACAAATAATTCATTTAACTTAATGAAATTTTTCCGAATGAATAAGTTTCTTCTGCCAGTATCCATTTGCAAACATATTTTCTTAAGTTAACAAATCCTAAAAATAGAAATATAATTATACATAAAGAAAATTGATATTTGTTAAATTAAATTGATTATGAAACTGAAAGATGATTTTAGTCTCTTCACTAATTTATTTGTTTGATAATTAAATTTTTTATAATATTTATTACATCTCATAAATTACAAAAAAAATTCCTCTATTCACATTTCTACTTAAATGACATATCTCCTCAACTCCTTTCTATGATTCTCTTCATTATCTAGTTTTCTCAAAATATAATGACTTTAAATTTTTGTCTATAATTTACACATCAGATATTCAAGGTTTACATGTAGAACATTTTCACGAATTGATATATTGCTATTTGTGGTTGCAAGCTTTTGATAATAAAATATACTTTAATTTTAATTTTTAAAAAATAAATAGGGAAAAAGTATTGTGTTGCGTTGTTATTTTTATTAGTTGGTTGGTCCATCTCATGACTTACAAAAATCATTATCTATTTGTATTTTTACATCAGTAACATTATTTGTGTAATAATTCTTTGATAATTAATCAGAAAATTGTATCTTATAAATTGAAACAATTATGATAAACATTTTAAAGTTTTTACCTAAGTATTAATCATATATCTTCTTTTTAGTATGTGCTACTTTATAAGAAAAAAATATCACTAAAATAGTTGTTATGATTGCGCGAAGCGCGAACATGTTAACTTAGTTAATATTAATGCAAAAAGAAAATAAATTCAACAGTAAGAATGACAATATTATTGATATTTATGTTTTTTTGGTTTTACATAAATTTAGACAATTAGATTACATGATCTAATTTTACTTTCTTTTAATATTTAGTCATGTAACTAATGATTTATCACTTTAAATTATGATCAATTTCATTAGAACTTATTAATTTGCAATATTTTTGTACGATATTTTATTGTTAAATATTTATTGGATATTTTTGTGTTAACCATATCATATATTTTGTTATTTTTTTGAGAATTAATTTAGATAGTTGCATTTTGGTAAGACGGAAAAAATATTTGAAATACAAGTAAATTATATATTTGTATGAATACTTTATCAAAAAAACTCGAAAATTCAAAAAACCCGAAAAACCCAACCCCCCCCCCTGAAGAAATCCGAAGTTGAAAAATTTGATTTTTATTGGATTGATTTGGTTTAATAATTCAAAAATCTGACACAAATGGTTTGGATTGATATTTGAAAAACTCGAGTCAACCCGATCATCTATACCCCTAATTCTAGATATTATCAATGATTGCATTAGCTATACACTCTATTGTGTATGCATTAGCATTTTAAAGACACAATTACTCCTAAAAACCTCTTCTATATCTTTTTTCACAATAATTGTGAGGGATATTTTGGTACATAAATATTTTTATACAATACATGTTATTTTTAATACATCTAACCTAACAATGCATAAGAAATATTCTATGTATAGCTAATGCAAGCATAACCAATACAAATATTACTAATGCAAGCATTGCTAATACACTCTATTTAACATTATTCTTATACACTACCAAATAACCCCTCACTGTGTAAAATTTATATAGGCCTAACTCATGCATAGAAAATATTTGTAATTTCAATCTCCAATTAACTTATTAAAAGAACAATAAGATATACATGCCATCATATGCATACAATATGAAAAAATCCAAACAAAGCAATCAATTATTATTAATAATAAGAATAATCGATAATTAAAAATTATATAAGAAATATCATATGATGAAATACAAAAGTCTAATGGATTAACATGTTATGTCCAATTTATAAAGAAAAAATTTGTGTACATCAAATTTGTTTTGAGTGAATATTAAAGTAATAGAGAGAAAAAAGATAAATTTATCTGATTTATTAAATGAATATGATTGTCTTAACTATCATAATTAATGTCTATTAATGTGTGCCGAATTATGACATTCAGTTAGTTGGTTCAATTTTAAGTTAGTTAGTGATGTCAAAGTGTGTTAGTGAACTGATTAGTTAGATATATTTTTCTCTTTCTTCAGGCCAGTTTTTAAATTCACACATGTATATAAGTACTTCATTGATGATTAATGAAGGAGTGTGTTCTCATTCTACCAAATTCACAAGTTTTTTATGTAATTGTTTTTCTTGTCTGTCAGCTATGACTTTCACTGTTTCAACATGATTTAGTTCTCACCATTTGTGTAAATTTCGATATGGTATCAGAGCAAGATTAGTCGATCTGTTCTTAATATTCTATTAGTTACATTGTTGCTTAAATCACCATTTTGACTGATACGAATTTTTGAACTTTCTATATTGAAGCTCAAGTTTCCTTTCCTATACTAGTCATCTCTAAATCTGAAATAGATCATAAACTTTTTTTGTCAAAAAATTCACAATCAATTTTTTGAGTACGTCCATGGTTGTTGACAATAACACATCCACTTCTCAGGGAACCAACACCACTGGAAGCGATACTCAAAGTTCCATGTATGTGTATCTTTCAAATGTTCAATTTTATGGAGCATTATATCGATCCTTGATAGTAGGTTTGATGCAAATCTCTTCGGTGAAAAACTAATTGGTCTTCATCGATGGAAGTTGTGAGATGCCAAATACAAATTTACCTCAACCGCGTCAATGACAGTGGTGTGATGACATTGTAAAATCTTGAATTTTAAATTCATTGATTAGGGAGATCTCCACAGTGTAGAGTATGTGAATAATTTTATTCAACTTTGGAAAGAATTAGAAGATAGATACATTGTGAATGATTTTGTTAAACTTTGGAAAAAATTAGAAGATAAATACAATCAAACCAATGAGGAATAATTGTACAGATACAGAAGGAAATCAATGACCTCACACAAGGCCCGTTGGATGTCATTATCTACTATACAAGGATAAAAAAGTTGTGGGAGGAATCGAACACTTTGAGTACGAAAATTATGCAGTTTTGTGTGTGTGGCTCCAAGGATGTTATGCATAAAATAGAACAAGATAGACGTTTGATTCAGTTCTTTATGGGACTAAATGAAGTATACACAATAGTGAGGGTAAACATTCTCATGATCATTCAACTCCCTTCCATAAGACAAGTTTTTGCCTTGTTGATTCAATAAGATAAAATGTAGAATTTAGACCGACTAGTCAAATGCAAGATAGATTTAGTCTGTTCAAACGCAAACGTTATCAACAAAAAGGTTCATGTAGGAAGGTATGTCAGAATATACTATCATGGAAATAACTATAAAGGTGGCAAATAACTATAAAGGTGGCAACAGTAGTTCAGGAGGAAACTCCTATTCATGCAGCAGTAACACTTCAAGAGGAAACTACTATTATGAAAGTAGTAGTAGAAATGCTATAGTGAATGCCTATTATAAAAGGACAAGAAACACTAGGGATAAGTGCTACAAGTTACATAGATATTCTCAAGTTAATAGTCTTAAATACAAGTCAGGGAACTACAATGGTGGTCAGAACTTTAGGTAACAAAGCTTAAACTTTAAAGGAAAAAGAGTGGTGGAAAATGTGCATGGTACTACATATGATATGATGTCTGCTCATGGAGACGAACCACCATAAGGTAGTAATCAACCAAGTGTTGGATTTACTGTCACACCTAATTTCCCGTTTAGACATACTTACACCTGATTTCTTAAAGTCCCGCGAGAAAAAAACATAGCTAATAATATCCCCTCCTCTCCATAGTGTATCAAATTACTTCATTATATGTTTATTACTCCACTATTCTGTAATTATCCTTATATGTACAAGTATAGAAATATTGTTGAGAAAACAAGTCCGGTGAGTTTGCTTCTCAGTCAGTTGATGTTAAATGTGCCATTTAATTGCATAACAAATCCATTGATATTACATAGCTCCTTATATCATCATCACTATCTTAAAGCTATTATTCCAACATCTTATACTACTATATGTAGTTCCGAATCTCAAAAACGATTATGACCGCAAAAACAATAATCTCAAATATTAAAGAAACTATGTGAATCAATTTGTATATTTATGGGTTGCAGCCCAGGGTAAAATGCCTAGCATGGGTCGATCCCAATTGATATAGAAGGGTGACGGTAAGACCTCGCAAATGAATTAGGTAAACTAGAGCCTAACATGGTTTTCATCATGGTCTAAGCTCCTAAATACGCATACTATGTGATATTGAGGAAATGTCTAAGATTTTAGGTGCATTGAAAGTCAAACGTCAAGGGGCGACTAAGACGTTTGACGAATTAATCACCTATGTGCCTCATACGTGGTTATATGTGTTTATGTGTCATTCATGAGGTTGTAAGGACCTTAAATGAGTTACTATAGCATATATAGTTAGTGCGTTGATTTTCGTGGAGTTTGGATATCAAATGTCCATGACGTTCAAAAGTGTTGCCTTAAATGACCTTGTGGTCTAGGCATGTTTCGTCGAGTTTTACATGTTTGTTTTGGATGAAATTCATGTTAAAGGTTATAAACTCATATATGATCATGTTTGGGTTTGAAACGTCCGGGAAAACATCCCCAAGGACCATCCAAGGGACCTTGAGGAAGGACCCATGGTAATGGCCGAAACTGCCTAAAGAAGTCCCACCTACGGATGACAAACGACGGCCAGTGTCCTGGTCAACGCCCGTAGGTGGTGGGCGTCCTTTGGTACTTATCCTGGTGATCTAAGCTACCAATTTCAAGTCTTTGAACCCATTTACGGAGGACAGGACAGTCCATGTGTGGACCTACGCCCCGTCGATGGGCAACCGTCGTTGGCACCGTCCCTGGGGTCATTGTTAAGTGAGGGGTGAAATGGGAATTTCACCACACTTCCAAATAAAAAGGTTTGACGGTTCATAAGGGGTATCTTGGGTATTTTAAATGTGTTTATAAGCCTACAACACTTAGAAGATTTCATTCTTCCAAAATCAAAACCCAAATCCATTAGAATTCTCTCTAGAATTCCAGTGGAGTCAAAACTCAAGGAAGGGCTTGGAGTGACGAATTGAGTAGAGATTCTTCATCAAATTGAAGGATTAGATTAATCAAGGTATGTATTTTGATCCTTAAAACTCTCTTCCTCAAGGATCCCAACTTTCAAAGATGTTTTCTAAAATTTTCAAGTTGTATTGTCCAATTTCATGATCTATTCCATTGGTTCTTGCATTAATGGTTTCTAAACATTGAATCATGATTTAATTGTTATTGTATTATGATTTTAACCTAAAATAACCTATGAAACCATGAATTGGATGAACCCTAGTTTTGACTAAGTTATGAGTTACTTGATATTGATCTAATGTTGATGAATTCTAATGTAGTTTTACCTAAGCTATTCATTGATGTAGTATTTGTAATAAATTGATATCTAGGTTGAATTGGATCAATGATTATGTAGTAATTTTACCTAGTTTCATTAATATTGTTACAATTATGATAATTTTTGGTTATGGCCATGGGTAACGGCATTATGATATCGATTGTGGTGAATTGGCATTGGATTGAGGTGTTGAGGGTGATGTGGTGGTAAGATTCCCTAATTCCTTGGTTTTATGATTAATTATACTTCAATTTTATTGTGATTGGTATGTTCCACTTATGGTGGCAGTTTTATGTGTTTTACTTGCAATTGATGTGGCCTTGTCGACGTTATTTTAAGTAATATGATGATCATGGCCTTGTCGGCACTACTTGAAGTAATGTGGTTATTTGTATTATGTGAAGTATAATGATATCCACCTACATATTAAGTTATTTGAAAGTATATGTGTTCTATTGATTTTATGTAGGTGATCATGTTAGACAATGAATGTGGCTTTGTGTGTATAGTCTTAGGGTTGATGTATGCTAGTCCTACTTGACTATATGAGTCTATGGTTGTCATATTGATGATGATATGATCGTATATAGGATGACTTGAAGATGATAAGAGTTGTTTCTACGTGCTTCTAGAATGACATGTATTATGAGTTAAAGTGAAGTATGTGGTGTCTTGTCTTGGTTGACTTGTGTCCCTTGCTTGATGTATGTATGAATGTGAATATGTGATGTTTTGACTTAGGATACTAAAGTCTCTTATTCTCAATGTATGAATGACATGTGACCTTAAATGAAGTTAAGAGGGTCTTTAATGTGAAACCTTAAACCTAGTGGTAAGGTTATGGATATTGAAGTCGTACGCCGTAATTGTATCCTTCAAAGTAAAGGAATTATAGACTAAAGGTTAATTGTATGGAACTACATCATATTAATCCTTAGAAAAGTCATGATGAGCTTCTTGTCTCCATTATGAGGTAGCCCTAGTGGACCTTTCTTTTGTAGGGTAAATATGATTGGGTTATGAACTTGTTATGGAACCCTTCTTGTCTCCATTATGAGGTAGCCCTAGTGGACCTTTCTTTTGTAGGGTAAATATGATTGGGTTATGAACTTGTTATGGAACCCTTCTTGTCTCCATTATGAGGTAGCCCTAGTGGACCTTTCTTTTGTAGGGTAAATATGATTGGGTTATGAACTTGTTATGGAACCCTTTTATGTGTGAATTATTCTATGAAAAAGAAGGCTAGCACCGAGTGAGTATGGTACGGGAAGTAGTTCTACTTAAAGAATGAGACTAGAGTACAAAGCACATGTCATATTCCTTAACCATGTGCCTACATGGGATGTGTCCAAGTTCTACCATTGGCAAGTAAAACACCCTCATCGAAGTAGGTTAGAACTTCATATTCATGTTTTGATTTCATGGTCTTGTCGGTTATTGCCTATTCTCATCATATGGAATACCTATTAGCATTAGAGAAGTTTTATGAAGTTTAGGTGGTGGTATGGGACGCTATCTAGACATTGCACAATAGGCTTTAAAGGTGTTATATGGAGTTCCTAGGTCTTGTCCAAAACCATTACTTGAATGTCCTTTATGTGTTGAATGTCTCCTAAATGAACTAATGAAGTAATGACTTTAAGATAAGAAAGTATGTTAAATGAATAAGTATTTATCTAGAGTAGTTAATGATTGTTTAGTTAAGGTGTGAAGGAGGCATATGAATGGTCACTTCGTATCTTACCTAGATGAGTCTTAAAAATGACTCTAGATAGGGAAATAGTTGATTATGTGGACATGATCTAAACTTAGGTAGTCTTAAGGTGTCACGACCCAAATTGAGCCGCGAGTGGCACCCACACTTATCCTACTATGTGAGCGAACCAACCAATCTAAACCCCAACATTTCAATATAATATAAACAGAAAGTAATGCGGAAGACTTAAAACTCATTAACAAAATCAATTAAATAACTTCTAAAAACTCAAACACTTATTATTCCCCAAAATCTGGAAGTCATCACCACAAGAACATCTATCCTCATTGTTTTAATTCATCAAGCCTTCTTTTATACCAAGGCATCATCATTAACAAAGAGGTTTTCAAGATTTAGGATTCAATAGCCTCATCATGCTTATTTTATCACTATTATATAATCACATTCATGCAAGCATACAATTAAGCATATAGAAGGGTTTACAATACTACCCAACACATATCATTCGCTATTAAGAGTTTACTATCAAATAGCATAAACCATAACCTACCTCTACCGAAGAATTGTGATCAAGCAATCTACTTTTATAAAGCTTTGCTTTCCTCTTCGTTTCTCCTCTCTCTCGATCGATCGTCCCTCTCTCTCTCTTTGTTCTTTCTATTTTTATTATTCAAATCCTTTTTCTTTTACCCTAATTAGCATATAATTAAGTATAAAAGATGATAAAATAATCCACTAATTAATTCAAGGTTATCTCTTTTAACCCCCAAGAAATCGAATTATTAATATTCAACCACTAACTTTATAATTATAAGCAGGAATAGTCCAAAACGCCCCTTAAAACATTTAAAAGAAATCCGACCCAGCCAGGGTTACGCAGCCTGTGACGACCCGTCGTGCCTGCGACGGTCCGTCCTGCTGCTTCCGTCACAGAGTTCAGAGACTAAATTTTACCAAGGGTCTGTGACGGCCCGTCACGCCTGTGACGGTCTGTCCTGCCACTTCGTCGCGAAGTTCAGAGAGTCGATTTCAGTACCCAAATTTCAGAATTCTAAGTGTTTTGGAACGAAACCCCCTCGACGGTCCGTCGTGCCCATGACGGTCCGTCGTGGGATCCGTCGACTCAGCCAGTTTTTCCAGAAATAAAATCTGCTGCTCAAAACGACTAAAAGGTCGTTACAATAGATACCAATTTACCCATCGTTCGTCCTCGAACGATCATAAGAAGAAAAACAAGGGCAAAAAGGAATACCTAAATCTGTAAACAGGTGTGGGTATCTTTCTTGCATATCAGCCTCTTTCTCCCAAGTGGATTCTTCAACCGGCCGATTCTTCCATTGGACTTTGATAGATGCAATCTCCCTTGACCTCAGCTTGCGGACTTCTCTATCTAAAATCGCAACAGGATCCTCCTCATAAGACAAATTCTCATCAAGCAGAACTGAATCCCAACGGATAATGTAGTTTCCATCCCCATGGTATCTTTTCAACATAGACACATGAAATACCGGATGTACTCCGGACAGTCCTGGGGGCAAGGCTAATTCATAAGCTACCTCCCCCACGCGCTTCAAAACTTCAAAGGGACCAATATACCTCGGACTAAGCTTACCTCGCTTACCAAACCGCATCACCCCTTTCATAGGTGAAACCTTCAGCAAGACTTGCTCACCCTCCATAAACTCCAAGTCACTAACCTTTCGATCTGCATATTCCTTCTGCCTACTTTGAGCCGCTAAAAGCTTTTCTTGAATGCATTTCACTTTATCTAACGATTCCCTCAGAAGGTCAGTACCCCAAGGTCTAACCTCAAATGCATCAAACCAACCAATGGGAGATCTACATCTCCTCTCATACCGTGCCTCAAATGGGGCCATGTCAATACTTGAGTGATAGCTATTGTTGTAGGAGAACTCTGCTAAGGGTAAGAAGCTATCCCAATGACCACCAAATTCTATCACACATGCACGAAGCATATCCTCCAACACTTGAATCGTTCGCTCAGACTGACCATCGGTCTGAGGATGGAACGCAGTACTAAGGTCCAACCTAGTACCCAATTCCGCATGCAATGTTTTCCAAAATTTAGAAGTAAACTGCATGCCTCTATCTGATATGATGGAGAGTGGAACTCCATGCAGTCTAACAATTTCTGAGATGTAAAGTTTGTCTAACTTCTCTGCATTGTAAGTCACCTTGACCGGCATGAAGTGAGCAGACTTAGTTAACCTATCAACAATTACCCAAATGGAGTCATACTTACCCATTGTCTTGGGAAGACCAACCACGAAATCCATTGCAATTCTTTCCCACTTCCATTCCGAAATGGGCATTCTCTGAAGTGTTCCTCCAGGCCTCTGGTGTTCATACTTTACTTGCTGACAATTTGGACATTTGGCGACAAACTCCAAAATGTCACGCTTCATTCTACTCCACCAAAAATGTTGCTTTAGGTCACGATACATCTTGGTTGCACCAGGATGTATTAAATACCTTGAACTATGAGCCTCTGTAAGAATAATGGTGATAAAATCATCGACGCAGGGTACACATACCCTTCTCAAAACACCTTCCTCATTGATTTGCGCTTCCTTAGCCTCTCCTCGCAACACCTTATCTCGGATCCGGATCAGTTTCTCATCAATAAATTGTTTCCCCTTAATCTTATCAAGAAAGGAAGATCTTGCCTCCACACAGGTCAAAAATCTTCCCCTCTCATTTACTTCTAACCTCATAAGGTCATTAGCCAGAGTATGAACCTCTCTAGCCAATGGGTGTCTTGAAACTTGCAAGTGAGCTAGACTTCCCATGCTTCCTGCCTTTCTACTTAACGCATCTGCCACAACATTAGCCTTTCCTGGGTGATACAAGATGGTAACATCATAGTCCTTCAGTAGTTCCATCCACCTCCTCTGTCTCAAATTCAAATCCCTCTGAGTAAAGACATATTGTAGGCTACGATGATCCGTATAGACTTCACACTTAACCCCATATAGATAGTGTCTCCATTGCTTTAATGCAAACACTACCGCAGCCAACTCCAAATCATGGGTCGAATATTTACGTTCATGCACTTTTATTTGCCTCGAGGCATAAGCAATCACATTCTTCTCTTGCATTAGCACTGCACCCAAACCCGAATAGGATGCATCAAAATAGACAATGAAATTCTTACCTTCCACTGGCAAGGTAAGAATTGGCGCAGTAGTCAACAAAGTCTTGAGCTTCTGAAAGCTTTCTTCGCACTCGTCCGACCATTCAAATGGAACTTTTTGCTTAGTCAAATTTGTCAGTCGGGAAGCAACAGAGGAAAATCCCTTGACAAATCGACGGTAGTAGCTAACCAAACCAACAAAACTCCTCACCTCTGTTACATTAGTGGGTTTTGCCCAACTCTTCACTGCTTCGATCTTGGAAGGATCCACCATCACTCCATCCTTAGAAACCACGTGCCCTAAGAAGGACACTGAATCTAGCCAAAACTCACACTTGGAGAATTTGGCATAAAGCTTTTTCACCCTCAACATTTCCAATACAATTCTCAAGTGCTCCTCATGTTCTTTCTTGATCTTTGAGTATACCAATATATCATCAATGAATACAATGACAAAGAGGTCCAGATATGGCTTAAAAATCCCATTCATCAAGCTCATGAAAGCAGCAGGGGCATTCGTAAGCCCAAAAGACATTACTAAGAACTCATAATGCCCATATCTGGTCCGAAAGGCAGTCTTGGGCACATCCGTTGCCCGTATTTTCAATTGATGATAACCAGATCTCAAATCGATTTTTGAGAAGGTACAAGCACATTGTAACTGATCGAACGAATCATTGATGCGAGGAAGAGGATACTTGTTCTTAACAGTTACCTTATTCAGTTTTCTGCAGTCTATGCACATCCGAAAACTCCCATCCTTTTTCTTCACAAAAAAAATAGGAGCACCCCAAGGAGATGGACTTGGTCTAATGAAGCCTTTTCCTAACAGTTCTTGAAGTTGAGCCTTTAACTCCCTTAACTCCGCGGGAGCCATTCTATAAGGGGTTATAGAAATGGGGCGAGTACCCAGTTCAAGATCAATGCAAAAGTCAATATCCCTATCCGGTGGCATACCAGGAAGATCTGCAGGGGACACATCCAGAAACTCACGGACTATCGAGACCGACCCAATTGAAGGTACTTATGTAGTGTCATCCCTGAGATGTGCAAAGAAAGCTAAACACCCTTTACTAACCATTCTCTTAGCGCGAAGAAAAGAGATGATACGAACCGGAGTGGAAGTGTAGTCACCCTCCCACACTAACGGATCTGTCCCAGGCTTGGCTAACGTCACAATTTTAGCATTACAATCCAAGATTGCAAAATTTGGAGAAAGCCAAGTCATACCCAAAATTACATCGAATTCAACCATTTCTAGGATAACCAAGTCTACATAAGTATTGCTCCCTACAAAAGCCACAGGACAAGACCTGTACACCTTTTCGACTATCACAGACTCACCCACCGGAGTAGACACATGAATAGGCATGTTAAGCAATTCACAAGGTAAATTAAGACCAGTAGAAAATGAGGAAGATACATATGAAAATGTGGAGCCAGGATCAAATAATACAGAAGCCATGAAATCACAAACCAAAAGATTACCTCTGATAACAACATCAGATGTCTCCGCTTCAGACCGTCTGGGGAAAGCGTAACAATGGGCCCTATCACCTGTCTGCCCGTTGCCCCTACCATGTTGTGCTGTAGTGGCTCCAGTTTGCCCGTCACCCCGGCCGTTTTGGTGACCACCATTACCTCGACCACCACGTCCTCCAGAATGACGGCCTCTTCCATGACCACCTCTACCTCTGACTATTGGAGGTCTGTAATTTTGCTTTGGACAATACCTCTTAATGTGTCCAGTCTCCCCACATCCGTAACACTCTCTGGATTCAAACATAGGTCTCTGTGAGAATGACCAAGTCTGGGGATAACCACCTAACTCAGAGAAATGTTGACCGGTCTGCGGTGGACCCCCAACTACAGTCTGCAGTGAAGACTGAATAGGTCGGGCTGGGTAACCTCCTGAACCCTGCCCTCTGGAGTAAGAACCATTAAACTCACCTCCCTTACGAAACCTTTTTGATGTCGATGCCATGGTGAAGTTGTCTGGCTTCACTCCCTCCACCTCTATCACGAAGTCTACCACTTCCTGAAAGGATTTTGCTATAGCCGCTACCTGTAAGGCTGAAATCCACAACTCTGACCTCAACCCCTTCACAAAACGGCGAATCCTCTCTTGTGGACTGAAACAAAGCTGGGTGGCGTACCTAGATAATGCACGAAACTTAGCCTCATAAGCAGTAACCGACATCCTGCCTTGCTCTAGGCTTAGAAACTCATCTCTCCTCCTATCCCTCAAAGTACGGGGTATATACTTCTCCATAAACAAGCTAGAGAATGATGCCCAAGTCATAGGTGGTGCCTCTATTGGTTGACACTCAACATGTGACCGCCACCACATATTGGCGTTCCCTTGAAACTGATAGGTCACAAACTCAACACCAAATCGTTCTACTATACCCATCTTGTGTAGTAGCTCATGACAGTCAACCAGAAAATCGTAGGCATCCTCAGATTCAGCACCTTTGAAGACTGGAGGTTTCAATTTCAAGAACTTACTGAAAAGTTCATGCTGATCACTTGTCATTATAGGCCCTGTAGTCAAACGAGGAAACGTGCCTATTTCCAATGAGGCATCCATGCGGGGAGCCACAGTAGCTGCATGTTGTACCTCTGAAACCTGAGGTACTGGTGCAGAAAACACTGGAGGTGTCTGGCCCTGATCAGATACCCCGCTAAGATAAGCAAGAACGTGATTGATCATCTCTGGGTAGGTTGGGGTGGTAATTCCTCATTCCGCACTTGTTCATTCTCCCCTTCCTCACCCTCTCTTACCACTTCCTCAGTTGGTGGAGGAGTCACCGCCCTAGTACCGGATGGGCTAGGTGCTTGTCCTCTTCCTCTAGAGGACGTCCTCCCACGACCTCTTTCACGGCCTCTTGCCACTACTCCTCTTCGAGCAATAGCCCCAGTGGAAGGCTCAGACGCTTCTTGTCTTGCCGGTGTCGGTGTTGGCGCGGTTGTTGCTCTAGTTCTAACCATCTGCGAAATAGAGTGAAGATGGTCAGATACCAATTTGTATCACCTAGATACCAATTGGATCCAAGTAATAGCACGAAAGAAAGAAAGAAAGAATGGAATTTTCCTAAAGTCATATAGCCTCTCAAAGAAAAGTAAAGGTGTCCCCCTACCGTTCCATAAGACTGTCACGACCCAAATCGGGGACGCGACTGGCACCCACATTCACCCTCCTATGTGAGCGAACCAACCAATCTAAACCTTAACATTTTAATACAATATCAACAAAAGTAATGCGGAAGACTTAAACTCATTAATAAAAGCAACTCAAAACTATTATTACTATCCCCAAAATCTGGAAGTCATCATCACAAGAACATCTATGATCAAATTACTAAACTAAACTATCTAAGAATGTCTAAGAAGCTAAAAATACATAAGAAGCTATTCCATGCCGGAAGTCAAGGCATCAAGACTTGTAGAAGGAGATCCAGTCCAAGCTAGAAGCGTTAGCTCACCCTGAGATCCGGTATGACGAAAACTGGCTCGAATTACTGTTGTGTTGAAGTTGACGGAACGTTTGCTGCATTACACAAATACAAAGAAGAAAACATAAAAGTAGGGGGTCAGTACAACCACAAGTACTGAGTAGATATCATCGGCCAACTCAAAATAGAAGATAATATATATCAAGTAATATTATAAATCAACTATAAACTCAACATGTAGCAACAACAAGTATTATAATCGTCAATAAATACCATCAAGTTCATCCATGAGGGCTCAAGCCTCAATACCATACTCATTTGGAATTAAGTTCATTATGTTGAGTATATTATCATCTTTCAAGATTCATTATCTTTCTTCCTCTTGTGTCGGTACGTGACACTCCGATCCCCTACCACTATGTGTCGGTACGTGACACTCCGATCCCCTAATTCTACGTGTCGGTTCGTGACACCCGATCCCCTATATGTGTCGGTACGTGACACTCCGATCCCCTATATGTGTCGGAACATGACACTCCGATCCCCTATATGTGTCGGTACGTGACACTCCGATCCCCTATATCTACGTGTCGGTTCGTGACACCCGTCCCACTAATACTATGTGTCGGAACGTGACACTCCGATCCACTAATACTATGTGTCGGAACGTGACACTCCGATCCACTAATACTATGTGTCGGAACGTGACACTCCGATCCACTAATTTCATTCTATCCGTTCATCAAGCCTTCTCTATACCAAGGCATCACCAATCCCATTACTTTAATTCATCAAGCCTTCTTTTATACCAAGGCATCATCATTAATAACGTAGATTAAAGTTTCTTTCAAGATTTGGGATTCAAGGGTTTTCATCATGCTTGTTTTATCAAAATCACATTATCATATTCATGCAAGCATACAATTAAGCATATAGACAGGTTTACAATATCATCAATACATATCATTCCCTATCAAGAGTTCACTACGAATATCGTAAAAACCATAACCTACCTCCACCGAAGACTAGTGATCAAGCAAGAATTCCAAAGCTTTGATATCCTTTTCCCTTGTTCGACTCTCTCTCAATCGATCAATCTCCCTCTCTCTTTTCTTTTGTTTTGTTTTATTCCAACCCTCTTTCCTTTACCCTAATTATCATATAATTAAGAATAAAAGAGGACAATAAAACCCCCTAATTAACTTAAGGTTACCTCTTTTAACCCCCAAGTAATTAGACTTATTAATGTTAACCCTCAATCTTTATAATTAAGGAAAGAATAGTCCAAAACGACCCTTAAAACGTGTGTGGAGAAATCCTAAACTGCCTGGGATTTGCGCAACCTGTGACGGGCCGTCGTGCCTACGACGGTCCGTCACGGTGGTCGTCGCAACCTCCCAAATTCCAGGTGGGCTGTGACGGCCCGTCACACCTGTGACGGTCCGTCCTGCACCTCCGTCCTGACGGTCAGAAACTCGTTTCTTGTACCAAATTCTCAAAAGTTGAAGTGTTTTGCCACGGAAACTCACGACGGTTCGTCGTGGATGTGACGGCACGTCCGGCAGGTCCGTCACAATTTACAGAGAGTCGATCTTAATATCCAATTTGAAGAATTCTAAGTGTCATGGAACGAAACCTCCTCGACGGGCCGTCGTGACCACGACGGTCCGTCGTGACACCCGTCGTCCCAGCCAGTTTTCCCAGAATTACAATCTGCTGCTCAAAACGACTAAACAGGTCGTTACAATAGATACCAATTTACCCATCGTTCGTCCCCGAACGATCAAAAGAAGAAAAACAATGGCGAAAAGGAGTACCTGAATCTGTAAACAGATGTGGGTATTTTTCTTGCATATCTGCCTCCTTCTCCCAAGTAGCCTCTTCAACCGGTCGATTCTTCCACTGAACTTTGATGGATGCAATCTCTCTCGACCTCAACTTGCGAACTTCTCTGTCTAATATAGCAACCGGTTCCTCTTCATAAGTCAAGTTCTCATCCAACAAAACTGAATCCCAACGGATAATGTAGTTTCCATCTCCGTGGTATCTTTTCAACATGGACACGTGAAATACCGGGTGCACTCCGGACAGCCCTGGGGGCAAGGCTAATTCATAAGCCACCTCCCCTATTCGCTTTAGTACCTCGAATGGTCCAATATACCTTGAGCCGCCAAAAGCTTTTCTTGAATAGCTTTCACCTTCTCCATAGAATCTCTCAACAGGTCAGTACCCCAAGGTCTAACCTCAAATGCATCAAACCACCCAATGGGAGATATACACCTCCTCCCATACAATGCTTCAAATGGGGCCATATCAATACTGGAGTGATAGCTATTATTGTATGAAAACTCTGCCAAAGGTAAGAAACTATCCCAATGACCACCAAACTCTATCACACATGCACGAAGCATATCCTCCAACACTTGAATCGTTCGCTCAGACTGACCATCAGTCTGAGGGTGAAACGCAGTACTAAGGTCCAACCTAGTACCCAATTCAGTATGCAATGTTTTCCAAAACTTAGAAGTAAACTGCGTACCTCTATCTGATATGATGGATAGTGGAACCCCATGCAATCGAACGATTTCTGAGATGTAGATTTTTGCTAACTTCTCTGCATTGTAAGTCACCTTGACCGGAATGAAATGAGCAGACTTAGTTAACCTATCAACAATCACCCAAATGGAGTCATACTTACCCAATGTCTTGGGAAGACCAACCACGAAGTCCATCGCGATTCTCTCCCACTTCCATTCAGGAATGGGCATTCTCTGAAGCGTTCCTCCGGGCCTCTGGTGTTCATACTTTACTTGTTGACAGTTTGGACATTTGGCAATAAAGTCAACAATATCGCGCTTCATTCTACTCCACCAAAAGTGTTGCTTTAGATCGCGATACATCTTGGTTGCACCCGGATGTATAGAATACCTTGTACTATGAGCCTCTGTCAGAATAGTGTTGATCAAATTATCGACGCGGGGTACACATACCCTTCCCTTAATCCTCAAAACACCTTCCTCATCTATTGTTGCTTCTTTAGCCTCTCCTTGCAGCACCTTATCTCGAATCCGGATCAATTTCTCATCATCAAACTGCTTCCCCTTAATCTTGTCAAGGAAGGAGGATCTTGCCTCTACACAAGCTAACAATCCTCCCTTCTCATTTACTTCTAACCTCATGAGGTCATTAGCCAAAATATGCACTTCTCTAGCTAATGGGCGTCTAGAAGCTTGCAAATGAGCTAGACTTCCCATGCTTCCGGCCTTTCTACTCAAGGCATCTGCCACAACATTCGCCTTCCCTGGATGATACAAAATGGTGATGTCGTAGTCCTTCAATAGTTCCATCCATCTCCTTTGTCTCAAGTTCAAATCTTTCTGAGTAAAGACATACTGTAGACTACGATGATCCGTATAGATTTCACACTTAACCCCATATAAATAATGCCTCCATTGCTTCAAGGCAAACACTACCGCGGCCAATTCCAAGTCATGAGTTGGATAGTTACGTTCATGCACCTTTAATTGCCTTGAAGCATAAGCAATCACATTCTTCTCTTGCATTAGCACTACACCCAACCCAGAATAGGATGCATCACAATAAACGATGAAGTTTTTACCCTCTACTGGTAAGGTAAGAATTGGTGCAGTAGTCAACAAAGTTTTGAGTTTCTGAAAGCTTTCCTCACACTCATCCGACCATACAAATGGAGCATTCTGCTTAGTCAAATTCGTCAATTGGGAAGCAATAGAAGAGAATCCCTTGACAAAGCGGTGGTAGTAGCTAGCTAACCCAACAAAACTCCGTATTTCTGACACATTAGTGGGTCTTACCCAATTCTTCACTGTTTCAATCTTAGAAGGATCTACTATCACTCCTTCCTTAGAAACTACATGCCCCAAGAAGGACACCGCATCTAGCCAAAACTCGCACTTAGAGAACTTGGCATAAAGCTTTTTCTCCCTCAACATTTCCAATACAATTCTCAAATGCTCCTCATGTTCCTCCCTACTTTTAGAATATACCAGTATATCATCTATAAATACGATCACAAAGAGATCCAAATACGGCTTAAATATCCCATTCATCAAGCTCATGAAAGCAGCAAGGCCTTCGTAAGACCAAAGGACATTACCACAAATTCATAGTGCCCATACCTAGTGCGGAAAGCAGTCTTTGGCACATCCGTTGCTCGTATTTTCAATTGGTGATAACCGGATCTCAAGTCAATTTTAGAGAAGACACAAGCACCTTGTAACTGATCGAACAAGTCATCAATGCGAGGAAGAGGATACTTGTTCTTAATAGTTACCTTATTCAGTTGTCTATAGTCTATGCACATCCGAAAACTCCCATCCTTCTTCTTCACAAACAAAACCGGGGGCACCCCAAGGAGATGCACTTGGTCTAATGAAGCCTTTGCTCAACAACTCTTGAAGTTGAGCCTTTAACTCTCTTAATTCGGCGGGAGCCATTCTATACGGGGGTATAGAAATGGGGCGAGTGCCCGGTTCAAGATCGATACAGAAGTCAATATCCCTATCCAGTGGCATGCCAGGAAGGTCTGCAGGGAACACATCCAAAAACTCACGGACTACCGAAACTGACTCAATCGAGGGTACTTGGGTAGTGTCATCCTTAAGATGTGCCAAGAAAGCTAAACACCCTTTACTAACCATTTTCTTAGCACGAAGAAAGGATATGATACGCACCGGGTTGGAAGTGTAGTCACCCTCCCACACTAACGGATCTGTCCAGGCTTGGCCAGCGTCACAGTTTTAGCGTTACAATCCAAAATCGCAAAATTCGGAGAAAGCCAAGTCATACCTAGAATTACATCAAAGTCACCCATTTCTAAAATAACCAAATCTACATAAGTGTTGCTCCCCACAAAATTCACCAAGCAAGACCTATATACCCTTTCAACTATCACCGACTCCCCCACCGGAGTAGAAACACGAATAGGCATGTCAAGTAATTCACAATGTAATTTTAGACCATTAGCAAATGAGGAAGATACATAAGAAATGTGGATCCGGGATCAAATAATACAGATGCCATGCAATCACAAACCGAAAGATTACCTGTGATAACAGCATCAGAAGCCTCCGCTTCAGATCTCCCAGGGAAAGCGTAACAATGGGCCCTATCGTTTGTCTGTCCGTTGCCCCTAAAATGTTGTGTAGTAGTAGCTCCGTTTTGCCCATCACCTCTGCCGTTGTGGTGACCACCATTACCTCGGCCACCACGTCCTCCAGAAAAGCGGCCTCTACCATGACCACCTCTACCTCTAGCTATTGGGGGTCTGTAACTCTGTTTTGGACAATTCCTTCTAATATGTCCAATCTCCCCACATCCATAGCACTCTCTGGAGTCGGGCATAGGTCTCTCGGAGTAGCGTTGACCGTTCTGAGGTGGACCCCCAACTACAGTCTGTAGTGAAGACTGTATTGGTCGAACTGAGTGACCTCCGGAGTTCTGTCCTCTAGAGTAGGAACCATTAAACTCACCTCCCCTTCGAAACCTCTTTGATGTCGATGTCGTGGTGAAGTCATCTGGCTTCACTCCTTCCACCTCTATCACAAAGTCTACCACCTCTTGGAAGGATGTTGTCGTTGCCGCTACCTGTAAGGCTGAAATCCGCAACTCCGACCTCAACCCCTTCACGAAACGGCGAATCCGTTCTTGTGGACTAAAACAAAGTTGAGTGGCATATCTGGATAGTGCGCGAAATTTAGCCTCATACGCGTTTACTGTCATCCTTCCTTGCTCGAGACTCAAGAAATCATCCCTTTTTCTATCTCTCAACGTCCTTGGGATATACTTCTCCATAAAAAGGGTAGAGAATGATTCCCAAGTCATCGGTGGTGCCTCTGTTGGTTGACACTCAACATGTGACCGCCACCACATTTTGGCGTTCCCTTGAAACTGATAACTTACGAACTCAACGCCAAACCGTTCTACTACCCCCATCTTGTGTAGTAGCTCATGACAATCAACCAGAATATCATAAGCATCCTCAGATTCTGCACCCTTGAAGACTGGAGGTTTCAATTTCAAGAACTTACTGAAAAGTTCATGTTGATCGTTTGTCATAATAGGCCCAGTAGTCAGACGTGGAAATGTGCCTATCTCCAATGGTGCATCCATGCGGGGAGCCATAGTAGCCGCATGTCGTATCTCTGAAACCGGAGGTGTTGGTGCAGAAACCACTGGAGGTGCCTGACCCTGATCGGATAACCCGCTAAGATAAGCAAGTACTTGGTTGATCATCTCTGGGGTAGGTTGGGGTGGCAATTCCTCATTTTGCACTTGTTCATTCTCCCCTTCCTCACCCTCTCTTATCACATCCTCAGTCGGTGGAGGAGTCACCGCCCTAGTATCAGATGGGCTAGGGTCTCGTCCTCTTCCTCTAGAGGACGTCCTCCCACGACTCTCCCACGGCCTCTGCCGCTGCTCTTCCTCGAGCTACAGCCCCAGTGGCTGGCTCAGTCGTTTCTTGTCTTTCCGTTGTTGCTGCTGTGCGGTCGTTGCTCTAGTTCTAACCATCTGCGAAATAGAGTGAAGATGGTCAGATACCAATGTGTATCACCTAGATACCAATTGGACTCAAGTAGTAGCACGAAAGAAAGAATGAAAGAATGGAATTTCCCTAAAGTCTTATAGCCTCTCAAAGAAAAGTAAAGGCGTCCCCCTACCGTTCCTTAAGACTCTACTAGACTCGTTCTTGTGTGATGAGACCAATGAACCTAATGCTCTGATACCAAGTTTGTCACGACCCAAATCGGGGACGCGACTGGCACCCACATTCACCCTCCTATGTGAGCGAACCAACCAATCTAAACCTTAACATTTTAATACAATATCAACAAAAGTAATGCGGAAGACTTAAACTCATTAATAAAAGGAACTCAAAACTATTATTACTATCCCCAAAATCTGGAAGTCATCATCACAAGAACATCTATGATCAAATTACTAAACTAAACTATCTAAGAATGTCTAAGAAGCTAAAAATACATAAGAAGCTAGTCCATGCCGGAAGTCAAGGCATCAAGACTTGTAGAAGGAGATCCAGTCCAAGCTAGAAGCGTTAGCTCACCCTGAGATCTGGTATGACGAAAACTGGCTCGAATTACTGTTGTGTTGAAGTTGACGGAACGTTTGCTGCATTACACAAATACAAAGAAGAAAACATAAAAGTAGGGGGTCAGTACAACCACAAGTACTGAGTAGATATCATCGGCCAACTCAAAATAGAAGATAATATATATCAAGTAATATTATAAATCAACTATTAACTCAACATGTAGCAACAACAAGTATTATAATCGTCAATAAATACCATCAAGTTCATCCATGAGGGCTCAAGCCTCAATACCATACTCATATGGGAATTAAGTTCATTATGTTGAGTATATTATCATCTTTCAAGATTCATTATCTTTCTTCCTCTTGTGTCGGTACGTGACACTCCGATCCCCTACCACTATGTGTCGGTACGTGACACTCCGATCCCCTAATTCTACGTGTCGGTTCGTGACACCCGATCCCCTATATGTGTCGGTACGTGACACTCCGATCCCCTATATGTGTCGGAACGTGACACTCCGATCCCCTATATGTGTCGGTACGTGACACTCCGATCCCCTATATGTGTCGGTACGTGACACTCCGATCCCCTATATCTACGTGTCGGTTCGTGACACCCGTCCCACTAATACTATGTGTTGGAACGTGACACTCCGATCCACTAATACTATGTGTCGGAACGTGACACTCTGATCCACTAATACTATGTGTCGGAACGTGACACTCCGATCCACTAATTTCATTCTATCCGTTCATCAAGCCTTCTCTATACCAAGGCATCACCAATCCCATTACTTTAATTCATCAAGCCTTCTTTTATACCAAGGCATCATCATTATAACGTAGATTAAAGTTTCTTTCAAGATTTGGGATTCAAGGGTTTTCATCATGCTTGTTTTATCAAAATCACATTATCATATTCATGCAAGCATACAATTAAGCATATAGACAGGTTTACAATATCATCAATACATATCATTCCTATCAAGAGTTCACTACGAATATAAAAACCATAACCTACCTCCACCGAAGACTAGTGATCAAGCAAGAATTCCAAAGCTTTGATATCCTTTTCCCTTGTTCGACTCTCTCTCAATCGATCAATCTCCCTCTCTCTTTTCTTTTGTTTTGTTTTATTCCAACCCTCTTTCCTTTACCCTAATTATCATATAATTAAGAATAAAAGAGGACAATAAAACCCCCTAATTAACTTAAGGTTACCTCTTTTAACCCCCAAGTAATTAGACTTATTAATGTTAACCCTCAATCTTTATAATTAAGGAAAGAATAGTCCAAAACGACCCTTAAAACGTGTGGAGAAATCCTAAACTGCCTGGGATTTGCGCAACCTGTGACGGGCCGTCGTGCCTGCGACGGTCCGTCACGGTGGTCGTCGCAACCTCCCCAAATTCCAGGTGGGCTGTGACGGTCCGTCCTGCACCTCCGTCCTGACGGTCAGAAACTCGTTTCTTGTACCAAATTCTCAAAAGTTGAAGTGTTTTGCCACGGAAACTCACGACGGTTCGTCGTGGATGTGACGGCACGTCCTGCAGGTCCGTCACAATTTAGAGAGAGTCGATTTTAATATCCAATTTGAAGAATTCTAAGTGTCATGGAACGAAACCTCCTCGACGGGCCGTCGTGACCACGACGGTCCGTCGTGACACCCGTCGTCCCAGCCAGTTTTCCCAGAATTACAATCTGCTGCTCAAAACGACTAAACAGGTCGTTACAAAGACTCTACTAGGCTCGTTCTTGTGTGATGAGACCAACGAACCTAATGCTCTGATACCAAGTTTGTCACGACCTAAATCGAGTTGCGAGTGGCACCCACACTTATCCTACTATGTGAGCGAACCAACCAATCTAAACCCCAACATTTCAATATAATATAAACAGAAAGTAATGCGGAAGACTTAAAACTCATTAACAAAATCAATTAAATAACTTCTAAAAACTCAAACACTTATTATTCCCCAATATCTGGAAGTCATCACCACAAGAACATCTATCCTCATTCTTTAATTCATCAAGCCTTCTTTTATACCAAGGCATCATCATTAACAAAGAGGTTTTCAAGATTTAGGATTCAATAGCCTCATCATGCTTATTTTGTCACTATTATATAATCACATTCATGCAAGCATACAATTAAGCATATAGAAGGGTTTACAATATTACCCAACACATATCATTCGCTATTAAGAGTTTACTATCAAATAGCATAAACCATAACCTACCTCTACCGAAGAATTGTGATCAAGCAATCTACTTTTCCAAAGCTTTGCTTTCCTCTTCGTTTCTCCTCTCGATCGATCGATCGTTCATCTCTCTCTCTTTGTTCTTTCTATTTTTCTTATTCAAACCCTTTTTTTTATTCAAACCCTTTTTCTTTTATCCTAATTAGCATATAATTAAGTATAAAAGATGATAAAATAATCCACTAATTAATTCAAGGTTATCTCTTTTAACCCCCAAGAAATTGAATTATTAATATTCAACCACTAACTTTATAATTATAAGCAGGAATAGTCCAAAACGCCCCTTAAAACATTTAACAGAAATCCGACCCAGCCAGGGTTACGCAGCCTGTGATGGCCCGTCGTGCCTGCGACGGTCCGTCCTGTTGCTTCCGTCACAGAGTTCAGAGACTAAATTTTACCAAGGGTCTGTGACGGCCCGTCACGCCTGTGACTGTTCGTCCTGCCACTTCGTCGCGAAGTTCAGAGAGTCGATTTCAGTACCCAAATTTCAGATTCTAAGTGTTTTGGAACGAGACCCCCTCGACGGTCCGTCGTGCCCATGACGGTCCGTCGTGGTATCCGTCGACTCAGCCAGTTCTTCCAGAAGTAAAATTTGCTTCTCAAAACGACTAAACAGGTCGTTACATAAGGATTATTTAGATAGTCTTGAAGAGGTCAATCATGGACGTTATCTTCTTGATTTACTTAAGTAAGTCTTTTGATAGTTTTTGGTAAGAGAATGTCATATCATTTATATATTGTTATGTTAAGTGAGCATGATTCTATCATAGGTAGTCCATAGGATCTCATAAGTTTGTGTGTAAGGGATTGTATGGGCGTTTTCTTCACAACTCACTCAAGTGAGACTTACAATCACCTTTGGTAGAGGAATCTCATGTTGATGTGTTTGATGTCTTGTAATTGTGTATGTGTCTTATTATAAGTATTATTGAGGGTCATTTAGGTATCTAGGGAGGTCGTGTGGTCAATCTCTCTTTGTGTTGCTTAAGTGGGTCTTAGGATAACTTTTAGTGAGAAGACTGCACGTTAAAAAGTGTCTAAGGGTGTAACGACCATTTTCGGTCGTTTTGAGCACTAGAACATTTTATGTCAGAAAATACTTTCCTATAGATTTCAATGGGTGTTTTGGACTATTCATGATTATAATTATGAAATTAGTGGGGTAATTTTATAATTAAGTTGGTGGTTAAAGAAAACAACTTTAAAATTTATAGTGGACCACTTTTATAATTCTTATAAGTAGTTGTAACGACCTGTTTAGTCGTTTTGAGCAGTAGATTTCATTTCTGGAAAACTGGCTGAGACGAAGGATCCCACGGCGGACCGTCATGGGCACGACGGACCGTCGAGGGGGTCTCGTTCCAAAACACTTAGAATTCTGAAATTTGGGTACTGAAATCGACTCTCTGAACTTCGTAAAGGAATGGCAGGACGGACCGTCGTCGGCACGACGGACCGTCACAGACATTTCAAGGAAATTGAGTCTCTGAACTTTGTGACGGAAGCAGCAGGACGGACCGTCGTCAGCACGATGGGCCGTCACAGGCTGCGTAATCCCAGGCTGGGTCGGATTTGTGTTAAGTAATTTAAGGGGCATTTTGGACTATTCCTGCTTTAATTATAAAGTTAGTGGGTTAATGTTAATAATTTAATTACTTGGGGTTAAAAGAGATAACCTTGAGTTAATTAGTGGGTTAATTCCTCATCTTTTATACTTAATTATATGCTAATTAGGGTAAAAGAAAGAGGGTTTGAATAAGAAAAATAGAAAGAACAGAGAGAGGGGGAAGAACGATCGAGAGAGAGAGAGGAGAAACGAAGAGGAAAAAAAAGCTTTGAAAAGTAGATTTCTTGATCACGGATCTTCGGTGGAGGTAGGTTATGGTTTTTATGCTATTCGTAGAAGACTCTTAATAGCGAATGATATGTGTTGGGTAGTATTATAAAACCTTCTATATGCTTGATTGTGTGTTTACATGATGTGATTATATAATTGTGATGAATAAGCATGATGAGGCTATTGAATCTCTAATCCTAAATTCACTTTGTTAACGATGATGCCTTGGTATAAAAGAAGGCTTGATGAACTAACGTAATTGGATTGATGATGCCTTGGTATAAAAGAAGGCTTGATGAACTAACGTAATGGAATTGATGATGCCTTGGTATAAAAGAAGGATTGATGAATTGATAGAATGAGATTAGTGGAGCGGGTGTCACGAACCGACACGTAGAATTAGGGGATCGGGTGTCACGAACCGACACGTAGAATTAGGGGATCGGGTGTCACAAACCGACACGTAGAATTAGGGGATCGGGTGTCACGAACCGACACGTAGAATTAGGGGATCAGGTGTCACGAACCGACACGTAGAATTAGGGGATCGGGTGTCACGAACCGACACGTAGAATTAGGGGATCGGGTGTCACGAACCAACACGTAGAATTAGGGGATCGGAGTGTCACGTTCCGACACATAGTAGTAGGGGAGCGGAGTGTCACGTACCGACACTAGAGAAATAAAGATAATGAATCTTGAAAGATGTTAATATACTCAATCTAATGAACCTAATTCCCAAATGAGTATGGTATTGACGCTTGAGTCCTCATGGGTGAACTTGGCGGTACTTATTAATGATTATAGTACTTGTTGTTGCTACAGATTGAGTATTGCAGTTGATTTTATGATGTTATCTAATATATACTATTTTCTATTTTGAGTTGGCCGATGATACTTACTCAGAACTTGTGTTTTGTACTGACCCCTACTTGTATGTTTCTTTCTTTGTCATTTGTGGAGTGCAGCAAACGTACCGTCGTCTTCAACTCAACCGCAACTCTTGCCAGTCTTCATTACATCGGATTTCAGGGTGAGCTAATGCTTCTAGCTTGGACTGGATCTTCCTCTTCATGTCTTGATGCCTTGAAGTTCCGGCATGGGCTAGCTTTTTATTTATTTTAGCTTCTTAGAATACTCTTAGATTAGTAATTTGAGGATAAATGTTCATGTGATGATGACTTCCAGATTTTGGGGAAGATAATATATGTTGAGTTTTTAGAAGTTATTGAATTGATTTTCATTAATGAGTTTAAATCTTCCGCATTGTATTTTGTTCAATATGTTTGGGTTTAATTGGTTGGTTCGCTCACATAGTAGGATAAGTGTGGGTGTCACTCGCGGCTCGGTTTTTGGTCGTGACAAACTTGGTATCAGAGCATTAGGTTCGTTGGTCTCATCACACAAGAACGAGTCTAGTAGAGTCTTAAGGAATGGTAGGGGGACGCCTTTACTTTTCTTTGAGAGGCTATAAGACTTTAGGAAAATTCCATTCTTTCATTCTTTCTTTCGTGCTATTACTTGGGTCCAATTGGTATCTAGGTGATACAAATTGGTATCTTACCATCCTCACTCTATTTCGCATATGGTTAGAACTAGAGCAACGACTGCGCCAACACCAACACCGGCAAGACAAGAAGCGTCTGAGCTAGCCACTGGGGCTGTAGCTCGAAGAGGAGTAGTGGCAAGAGGCCGTGGAAGAGGTCGTGGGAGGACGTCCTCTAGAGGAAGAGGACAAGCACCTAGCCCATCTGGTACTAGGGCGGTGACTCCTCCACCAACTGAGGAAGTGGTAAGAGAGGGTGAGGAAGGGGAGAATGAACAAGTACAGAATGAGTGATTTCCACCCCAACCTACCCCAGAGATGATCAATCAGGTTCTTGCTTATCTTAGCGGGTTATCTGATCAGGGCCAGACACCTCCAGTGTTTGCTGCACCAGCACCTCAGGGTCCGGAGGTACAACATGCAGCTACTGTGGCTCCCCGCATGGATGCCTCATTGGAAATAGGCAAGTTTCCTCGTCTGACTACAGGGCCTATAATGACAAATGATCAGCATGAATTTTTTAGTAAGTTCTTGAAATTGAAACCCCCAGTCTTCAAGGGTGCTGAATCTGAGGATGCTTACGATTTTCTGATTGACTGTCATGAGCTACTACACAAGATGGGTATAGTAGAACGGTTTGGTGTTGAGTTTGTGACTTATCAGTTTCAAGGGAACGCCAAAATGTGGTGGCGGTCACATGTTGAGTGTCAACCAACAGAGACACCACCTATGACTTGGGCATCATTCTCTAGCTTGTTTATGGAGAAGTATATCCCCCGGACTTTGAGGGATAGGAAAAGAGATGAGTTCTTGAGCCTAGAGCAAGGTAGAATGTCGGTTACTGCATATGAGGCTAAGTTTCGTGCATTATCCAGGTATGCCACCCAACTTTGTTTCAGTCCACAAGAGCGTATTCGCCGTTCTGTGAAGGGGTTGAGGTCAGAATTGTGGATTTCAGCCTTACAGGTAGCGGCTACGGCAAAATCCTTTCAAGAAGTGGTAGACTTCGTGATAGAGGTGGAAGGAGTGAAGCCAGATGACTTCACCATGGCATCGACATCAAAAAGGTTCGAAAGGGAGGTGAGTTTAATGGTTCTTACTCTAGAGGTCAGGGGTCAGGAGGTTACTCAGTCCGACCAATTCAGTCTTCACTACAGACTGTAGTTGGGGGTCCGCTGCAGACCGGTCAACACTTCTCTGAGTTTGGAGGTTTTCCCCAGACTTCGTCATTCTCACAGAGACCTATGCTAGACCCCAAAGAATGTTATGGATGTGGGGAGACTGGACATATTAGGAGGAATTGTCCAAAACAGAGTTATAGACCCCCAATAGCTAGAGGTAGAGGTGGTCATGGTAGAGGCCGTCATTCTGGAGGACGTGGTGGCCGAGGTAATGGTGGTCACCAAAACGGCCGGGGTGACGGGCAAACTGGAGCCACTACAGCACAACATGGTAGGGGCAATGGGGAGACAGGCGATAGGGCCCATTGTTACGCTTTCCCTGGGAGATCTGAAGCGGAGACATGTGATGCTGTTATCACAGGTAATCTTTTGGTTTGTGATTGCATGGCTTCTGTATTATTTGATCCTGGCTCCACATTTTCATATGTATCTTCCTCATTTGCTACTGGTCTTAATTTACCTTGTTAATTGCTTGACATACCTATTCGTGTGTCTACTCCGGTGGGTGAGTATGTGATAGTTGAAAAAGTATATAGGTCTTGTTTGGTGACTTTTGTGGGGAGCAACACTTATGTAGATTTTGTTATCTTAGAAATGGTTGACTTTGATATAATTCTGGGTATGACTTGACTTTCTCCAAATTTTGCAATCTTGGATTGTAATGCTAAAACCGTGACGTTAGCCAAGCCTGGGACAGATCTATTAGTGTGGGAGGGTGACTACACTTCCACTCCAGTTCGTATCATCTCCTTTCTTCGTGCTAAGAAAATGGTTAGTAAAGGGTGTTTAGCGTTCTTGGCACACCTCAGGGATGACACTACCCAAGTACTTTCAATTGAGTCGGTTTCGGTAGTCCGTGAGTTTCTGGATGTGTTCCCTGCAGACCTTCCTGGTATGCCATCGGATAGAGATATCGATTTTTGCATTGATCTGGAACCGGGTACTCGCCCCATTTCTATACCCCCTTATAGAATGGCTCCCGCGGAGTTAAGAGAGTTAAAGGCCCAACTTCAAGAGTTGTTGAGCAAAGGCTTCATTAGACCAAGTGCATCTCCTTGGTGTGCTCCTGTTTTGTTTGTGAAGAAGAAAGATGGAAGTTTTCGGATGTGCATAGACTATAGACAACTGAATAAGGTAACTATTAAGAACAAGTATCCTCTTCTTCGCATTGATGATTTTTTTGATCAGTTACATGGTGATTGCATCTTCTCGAAAATCGATTTGAGATCTGGTTATCATCAATTGAAAATACGGGCAACGGATGTGCCCAAGACTGCTTTTCGGACCAGGTATGGGCATTATGAGTTCTTAGTAATGTCTTTTGGGCTTACGAATGCCCCTGCCGCTTTCATGAGCTTGATGAATGGGATTTTTAAGCCATATCTGGATCTTTTTGTCATCGTATTCATTGATGATATATTGGTATACTCAAAGAGCAAGAAAGAACATGAGGAGCACTTGAGAATTGTATTGGAAATGTTGAGGGGGGGAAAAGCTTTATGCCAAATTCTCCAAGTGTGAATTTTGGCTAGATTCGGTGTCCTTCTTAGGACACGTAGTTTCTAAAGATGGGGTGATGGTGGATCCATCTAAGATTGAAGCAGTGAAGAATTGGGAGAGACCTACTAATGTGTCAGAAGTAAGGAGCTTTGTTGGTTTAGCTAGCTACTACCGCCGATTTGTTAAGGGGTTCTCTTCTATTGCTTCCCAATTGACAAGCTTGACTAAGCAGAATGTCCCATTTGTTTGGTGGGATGTGTGTGAAGAAAGCTTTCAGAAGCTCAAGACTTTGTTGACTACTGCACCAATTCTTACCTTGCCAGTGGAAGGTAAGAATTTCATTGTCTATTGTGATGCATCCTATTCGGGTTTGGGTGCAGTGCTAATGCAAGAGAAGAATGTAATTGCTTATGCTTCGAGGCAATTAAAAGTGCATGAACGTAACTATCCAACCCATGATTTGGAGTTGGCTGCGGTAGTGTTTGCATTAAAGCAATGGAGGCACTACCTATATGGGGTTAAGTGTGAAGTCTATACGGATCATCGTAGCCTACAGTATGTCTTTACTCAAAAGGATTTGAATTTGAGACAGAGGAGATGGATGGAACTACTGAAGGACTACGATATCACTATTCTGTATCATCTGGGAAAAGCTAATGTTGTGGCAGATGCTTTAAGTAGAAAGGCAGGAAGCATGGGAAGTCTAGCTCACTTGCAAGTTTCTAGACGCCCATTGGCTAGAGAAGTTCAGATTCTGGCTAATGACCTTATGAGATTAGAAGTAAATGAGAAGGGAGGATTTTTGGCTTGTGTGGAGGCAAGATCTTCCTTCCTTGACAAGATTAAGGGAAAGCAGTTTAATGATGAGAAATTGATCCGGATCCGAGATAAAGTGTTGCGAGGAGAGGCTAAAGAAGCACAAATTGATGAGGAAGGTGTTTTGAGAATTAAGGGAAGGGTATGTGTACCCCGCGTCGATGATTTGATCCACACTATTCTTACAGAGGCTCATAGTTCAAGGTATTCTATACATCCTGGTGCAACCAAGATGTATCGTGACCTAAAGCAACACTTTTGGTGGAGTAGAATGAAGCGTGACATTGTGGATTTTGTTGCCAAATGTCCAAATTGTCAACAATTAAAGTATGAACACCAGAGGCCCAGAGGAACACTTCAGAGAATGCCCATTCCAGAATGGAAGTGGGAGAGAATTGCAATGGACTTCATGGTTGGTATTCCAAAGACAATGGGTAAGTATGACTCTATTTGGGTGATTGTTGATAGGTTAACTAAGTCTGCTCATTTCATTTCGGTCAAGGTGACTTACAATGCAGAGAAGTTAGCCAAACTTTACATAAAGGAAGTTGTTCGGTTGCATGGGGTTCCACTCTCCATCATATCAGATAGAGGTACACAGTTTACTTCTAAGTTTTGGAAAACATTGCATGCGGAATTGGGTACTAGGTTGGATCTAAGTACCGCATTTCACCCTCAGACCGATGGTGAGTCTGAGCGAACGATTCAAGTGTTGGAGGATATGCTTCGTGCATGTGTGATAGAATTTGGTGGTCATTGGGATAACTTCTTACCCTTAGTGGAGTTTTCATACAATAATAGCTATCACTCAAGTATTGGTATGGCCCCATTTGAGGCACTGTATGGGAGGAGATGTAGGTCTCCCATTGGTTGGTTTGATGCATTTGAGGTTAGACCTTGGGGTACTGACCTTCTGAGGGAATCGTTAGATAAAGTGAAATGCATTCAAGAAAAGCTTCTAGCGGCTCAAAGTAGGCAAAAAGAATATGCAGATCGAAAGGTTAGAGATTTGGAGTTTATGGAGGGTGAGCAAGTCTTGCTGAAGGTTTCGCCCATGAAAGGGGTGATGCGGTTTGGTAAGCGACGTAAGCTTAGCCCAAGGTATATTGGTCCCTTTGAAGTTTTGAAGCGAGTAGGGGAGGTGGATTATGAATTAGCCTTGCCTCCAGGGCTGTCTGGAGTGCATCCGGTATTTCATGTGTCTATGTTGAAAAGATACCATGGGTATGGAAACTACATCATTCGTTGGGATTCAGTCCTGCTTGATGAGAATTTGTCTTATGAGGAGGAGCCTGTTGCTATTTTAGATAGAGAAGTCCGAAAGTTGAGGTCAAGGGAGATTGCATCCATCAAAGTTCAATGGAAGAATCGACTAGTTGAAGAAGCCACTTGGGAGAAGGAGGCAGATATGCAAGAAAGATACCCCCACCTGTTTACAGATTCAGGTACTCCTTTTCGCCCTTGTTTTTCCTTCTTGTGATCGTTCGAGGACGAAAGATGGGTAAATTGGTATCTATTGTAACGACCTATTTAGTCGTTTTGAGCAGCAGATTTCATTTCTAGAAACTGGCTGAGACGACGGATCCCACGACGGACCGTCATGGGCACGACGGACCGTCGAGGGGGTCTCGTTCCAAAACACTTAGAATTCTGAAATTTGGGTACTGAAATCGACTCTCTGAACTTCATAACGAAATGGCAGGACGGACCGTCGTGGGCACAATGGACCGTCACAGACTCTTCAAGGAAATTGAGTCTCTGAACTTTGTGACGGAAGCAGCACGACGGGCCGTCACAGGCTGCGTAATCCCAGGCTGGGTCGGATTTCTATTAAGTAATTTAAGGGGCGTTTTGGACTATTCCTGCTTTAATTATAAAGTTAGTGGGTTAATGTTAATAGTTTAATTACTTGGGGGTTAAAAGAGATAACCTTGAGTTAATTAGTGGGTTAATTCCTCATCTTTTATACTTAATTATATGCTTATTAGGGTAAAAGAAAGAGGGTTTGAATAAGAAAAATAGAAAGAACAGAGTGAGGGGGAAGAACGATCGAGAAGAGAGGAGAAACGAAGAGGAAAACAAAGCTTTGAAAAGTAGATTGCTTGATCACGGATCTTCGGTGGAGGTAGGTTATGGTTTTTATGCTATTCGTAGTAGACTCTTAATAGCGAATGATATGTGTTGGGTAGTATTATAAAACCTTCTATATGCTTGATTGTGTGTTTACATGATGTGATTATATAATTGTGATGAATAAGCATGATGAGGCTATTGAATCTCTAATCCTAAATTCACTTTGTTAACGATGATGCCTTGGTATAAAAGAAGGCTTGATGAACTAACATAATGGGATTGATGATGCCTTGGTATAAAAGAAGGCTTGATGAACTAACGTAATGGGATTGATGATGCCTTGGTATAAAAGAAGGATGATGAATTGATAGAATGAGATTAGTGGAGCGGGTGTCACGAACCGATACGTAGAATTAGGGGATCGGGTGTCACGAACCGACACGTAGAATTAGGGGATCCGGTGTCATGAACCGACACGTAGAATTAGGGGATCGGGTGTCACGAACCGACACGTAGAATTAGGGGATCGGGTGTCACGAACCGACACGTAGAATTAGGGGATCGGAGTGTCACGTTCCGACACATAGTAGTAGGGGAGCGGAGTGTCACGTACCGACACAAGAGAAATAAAGATAATGAATCTTGAAAGATGTTAATATACTCAATCTAATGAACCTAATTTCCAAATGAGTATGGTATTGAGGCTTGAGTCCTCATGGGTGAACTTGGCGGTACTTATTAATGATTATAGTACTTGTTGCTACAGATTGAGTATTGTAGTTGATTTTATGATGTTATCTGATATATACTGTTTTCTATTTTGAGTTGGCCGATGATACTTACACAGTACTTGTGTTTTGTACTGACCCCTACTTGTATGTTTCTTTCTTTGTCATTTGTGGAGTGCAGCAAACGTACCGTCGTCTTCAACTCAACCTCAACTCTAGCCAGTCTTCATTACTTCGGATTTTAGGGTGAGCTAATGCTTCTAGCTTGGACTGGATCTTGCTCTTCATGTCTTGATGCCTTGAAGTTCCGGCATGGGCTAGCTTTTTATTTATTTTAGCTTCTTAGAATACTCTTAGATTAGTAATTTGAGGATAGTTGTTCTTGTGATGATGACTTCCAGATTTTGGGGAAAATAATAGATGTTGAGTTTTTAGAAGTTATTGAATTGATTTTCATTAATGAGTTTAAGTCTTCCGCATTGTATTTTGTTCAATATGTTTGGGTTAGATTGGTTAATTCGCTAACATAGTAGGATAAGTGTGGGTGCCACTCGCGGCTCGGTTTTGGGTCGTGACAGTAGTATATTAGATTAGGGTAGAGAATAATTTGTAGAAAAATAGAAAACGGTGTGAATAAAGAGGAAGAAACCGACGACGGCTTCAGGTGAGAAACTTATCAAACTTTCAATATTTTGAGATTGATACTTATATAAATTCATATAAAATGATGTAATGGATAGATTTATGATGATAAGGTTGCATGATTACCGGTGAAATAAAGAATATTAATTGATCTTTAGATAATTATTTTTTAATGTCAATTTAAGATCATCCTTTTGTTTAATATTTATGTTCAATATTTCTTTGGACAAAGTAAATAATGCTTGCTGGAGGGAATGAATTTTATCAATTTAATAGTGTGTGTGTAAAGAAATTAGAATGAAAGTTTGGTAACGATAATAGTTGGACGATTAGGGATAGCATATTGGAATTAATGATGGTAAATTAATTAAGGGATAATGTTAAACCAATAATTAGAGATATGAGATAAATTATGAGAAATTGGAATATGGTTCCTTTTTTACTCTCTTCTTTAATGAACTTATGCAGTTAATGCATTGAGTAGCATGACAGGAGGTTGTAATTATTGATGGATTTATTACAATATTGAGTTATATCATTAGTTTTATTATTAGTACCATGTGGATTGAGAAAGGAAATTGGATATATTGAATTGAAATAGTTAGGAACTAAGTCATAGTTTGGTTTGGATTTTGGGGGAATAATATAATTGTTGGATATGAATTGCAGGTGGATTAACAATATAAAATGATTATTGTGACTTTTGGGAGACAAATTGGCATCTTTAGTTATTAGCCTTGGGATGCTAATAACTGGATGAAATTTGACAATTATTATGTTATGTTTGGAAGTGGAAGGAATATGATAATTGAATGGCATGAAAGTATGCTAATTTGAGAAATTAAGATTTATCCTTAGGCTTGAACTTTAGTAAATTGATTATAAAATTGGGTGAAGGTTTTGGGTCTAGGCTAGACATAACTAATATAAGTGTTTATAGACTCTTTAACTTACAAATTATTCATTTATAAATTGATAGATTGAAAAAGTTCGAAGGCATTGAGGAAAGGAAAAGTATTGGAGAAGTAGCTTGCTTGACTTCAATTCTCGGTGGAGGTAGGTTATGGTTTATTTCTATGTGATAGATAAACTCTATGTAGCGATCGATATGTATTGAGTGATATTGTAAAGTCTCCTATGTACTTGATTGTGTGGTTGTATGTTTTGATTGTGTGGTTTTTAGTTGGCCTAAAATTATGAGACTGTTTAATTTCTAATCTTGAACCCTCTCTATTAAAATGACGCCTTGAATAAAGAAGGCTTGATGAAATAAAATAATGAGATAATTGGATCAGAGTGTCACGTTCTGACACGATATTATGGGATCGGAGTGTCACGTTCCGACACGATATATGGGATCGGAGTGTCACGTTCCGACACAATAATATTAAAGGAAAGGAATCTTGAAGTAACTAAATATACTTATTCTCAAAGAACCTGTTTTCCAAATGAGTATGGTGTGGAGGCATGAGTCCTCATAGGTGTGCTTGATGTTGTGATTGATGGTGTACCTACTATGGTGTTGTTGTCAATGGTTCATGTGTTTGTTGTTTGCCACCTGTTAAGTACTGTAGTTGATTTTATGTTATTATTCAATATATATTGGTTTCTATTTTGAGTTGGCCGATGATACCTACTCAGTACGTGTTCCTTATACTAACCCCTACTTGTATTTTATTCTCTGTTCTTTTGTGGAGTGCAGCAAGTGTACCATCGACTTCGACTCGCCCTCAGCTCTAGCCAGTCTCCAGCACATCAGAGCTCAGGGTGAGCTATTAATTCGAGTTTGGGTTGGATTCTCTCAGTCATTATCTGATGTCCTTAGTTTTCAGACACGAACTACTTTATTTCATTTATTTTGGTGCCTTTGATACTCTTAAAATTAGAAATTGGAGATTAGATGTCCTTGTTGTGATGACTTTCAGGTTTTGAAAAATGATAGTTAATAAATTTTGAAGCTTCCGCAATATTTTGTTATTTGCATTTGAATTATTGGTACATGTTGGGATTTGAATTTCTTGGTTCGTCCACCTAGGTAGTTAAGTGTGGATGCCACTCACGACTTATTTTGGGTCGTGACAAACTTGGTATCAGAGCGTTAGTTTCGTTGATCTCATCACACAAGGACATGTCTAGTAAAGTCTTGAGGAACAGTAAGGGGACACCTTTAATTTTCTTCGAGAAGCTATAGGACTTTAGGAAAGCTCATTTCTTTATTTCTTTCGTGCTATTACTTGAATCCAATTGGTATCTAGGTGATACAAATTGGTAACTGAACTTCTTCACTCTATTTCAAATATGTGATCTACTAGAGTATTTGAAGTTGAAATAGCAACAACAGAAAAAAATAAAATAAAAATGTGTCCTTAGGAATAGATATATTTTCTCGATTACAAAATGTTGTGGTAGTCTCACGTCGAGTGTCGATTAATAAAGACACTACTATGACTTCATAGAGTGAGGGTATATTAGAGAAAGTTATCGATGCTTACTTGGTTATAGTTAGGAAGTATGTTATTTTTGTTATTAAATTGTTCTAAGAAGTAAAACAAATTGTTTGGTCTAGAGAGAGAACAAATTCAATAATGATTTGCAATTATTCAATGGGTAGAAATATGTGGGCTATTTGGGTACGATATTATGGATAGGTATGATGTGTTCTAACAGATTTTCACGGTGTGGCAGTACTAGGGTTATATGGAAACAGGTACGTCGATTGTCAAGTATGAATACTAATTACTAAAGGAGTTACAAGTTGTATGACATGGTCAAATAATAAGATTTAGTGTTGCATTCACATTTGAGAAACCAACTAGTTTATTACTACAGGAACTTAGATTGAGCATTACTTTAAAGGAAAATTTTAGTGGTGGATCTTTGGTACAATATTAATACATTTAGGTTGTGAAATGTATCTTGAGGGTTCTGAATGAGTACTGACGATTTTATCGTAAGCTTCAAAAGGTAGATTGATACTAAAATGATAAACTTATAGGGAAAGAAAGTCCTAGTGGATATACTTGGGTTAAGTAAATTGAATATTTAGCAAGAAAGTGCATATAAATTGGGTTAGTCCCTTGAATTTGATTGGTACGCCTAAGTTTAAGGTGTTAGATCGAGGAAAAGGTTCACTTCATGGTGATAAAAGAGTTAACTGAGCATGATGGAAAATAAAAATTCGTGAGAAATTGTAATTGGGATGAAATTATATGATTAGGATTTGTTGGTTAAATAAATTGTGTATGTAATAAAGACTTGCGATTATCTAAGGTTGTGATTTTCTACTATTTTGTGAGTAATGTGGGTGCATGACAAGTCTTAAGAGTTGTTGGGTCAACGCTCGAATAGAATTTAAAGGAGCTGGAATCATAATTAAAATAAGATAAAACTTGTGGGATGTGTAGCCTTAATAAAATAAGTGAGAGAAGGAATATTTTATCTGATTGTAAGAACTAAAAATGTATCTTCGAAGGGGTTGAGAATTGGGTTCAGAAATGCATAATTTTATCTATTTTGTTTTGGTAAGGTAATAACATAACAGGTTAATCAGCTTGGTTAAAAGCTATTGAATAGAACTTAAGAGAGGAGTGTACAGACGTTCAACTTGAGTAAGATGATAAGTTCTGTTGTACTGTTGAATTTAGAAATGAGTAGGGTTGGATTTTTAGTGAAGCATACGGTATGGTTGATGGAGAGGCAATCAATCATAAACTATGATAAGGTAGTTATAAAAGTCTTCAAAGTATAAGCAAATGTAGATACATATGGGTATTGGGTTACACAATTGGACTTAAAATTCAATCTTTTTATTATAAGTCTGCATTCTTGGTGATATGTTTTTTTTTCAAGGTATGAATTTGTAAGGTAATAAATGATTGATTGTATCAGTATTAAACATATGGACGGACTTATGCATGTTTGAGTAGCAAATTATGGATTTAGATAGTTTCGGGGAGTACTAGGACACTTCCAAAGTTAAAATGTATTTATGCAAATATGGAACAACATCAATGATGACTTTATGCCTTTTCTCTGGAATAATATTATAAAAAAATAAAGTTGTGTAGTAAAATAATTTAACCTGATCATATAATTAGTAATAGCTTTATAGTCTATTATTATAAGTAATTTTTAATTTTTTTGACGAGTGAATAATAAATCTTGTAAAATTATTTTATTTCGGAAATGATGACATCTAAAATACCCGTGTTTAGTTTATATATAAATATAAAAGAGAAAGTGACATACGTCAGTCCCACTAAATTCTCAATTTTTCATTTTTAATAAAGTTTTTATTGCCACGTGTCAATTTTTAAGATTTTTTTAATGATAATGAGAAGGCAAAAATATTCATTATCTCTGAACTTGAAGGTTTTTATTCGGTGCACACCTAACTTTATTTGGTTTGAATTCCCCCCCCCCCCCCCCCCCCCCGAACTTGTTTGTTCATCCAACGCAAGCACCTTTTCTGTTCACCTGGCGTAAAAATTGAAATCACATTCTACTAGGCGCATGAGAGAGTGATTTTTTACCAACGTCATAAAGCTACAACGGTTTTAAGAAAACGGAAAATCTCCATTATTTTAATATTGACAAAGTATTCATTACCCCTGAACTTGAAGCTTCCCTTATTACCCATATGATTTTTTCCTCACTTTTCTCCAACCCAGTTGCTAATTCACTCAACATTTGGTATAAAATGAGTAACTTGAAGACCCAAGCTATTAAAGAATTGTAAATTACAATCACTCCTCTGTAATTTTTGGATAGTTATTGTGAAAGAGAAGTAATCGACTAATGAAGATGACTCGTCGTGTGGAAAGAAGGCATCAATTGGAAGGAAAATTTGGTGGTTGGGTTTTGTATTTTGGGATTGAAAATTCATGGAATTTGACGGTGAGGTGGAGAGTGGATTCTAGCCATGGATGCGATATTTTGCTTGACGGAGGTGGACGATGGTTCCGACGAAATGGAGTGGGAGGTGATAGGCCGAGATGAGGCAGGAGAGGTGGAGAAGTTGGTTTAAATGGTCTTGTGCTGGTGGTGGAACCATTACTATGACAACTTCATGATTGGTAAGTTTCGCCATGGAAGAACAGAGTTTTTTTGCAGAGTTGTTGGAATATGATATTTTTTTTGTCATTTTAATTTATTTAGGTGGTTATTATTTATCCAGGTGAAGATCCACATCATCACCACTTTTGTCAGCTGACCCGCGCGTGTAGTCACAATAAAAGCAATGAACAAAAAATGTATACACGATGGTGGATTAAACAAGTTTGAGAGGTAATTAAAACAAAATATTATTTAGGTGTACACCAAAATATTGTTCAAGTTTAGAGGGTAATGAATACTTTTGCCTAACTATAGTAATTTATTTTTCTATTATCTTTATCTTTTTATAAAGTGAATGATTGTACACGTGTTTAGTGTTTAAATTCTTTTGAACTCTTATTTTACCTTAATTAAAATATTTAAGATTATTCTTCTTCTCATTATTATTATTATTATTATTATTATTTTATAATAATAATAATAATAATAATAATAATAATAATAATAATAATAATAATAATAATAATAAAAAATTGTTACGATTCGATTTCGAAAACGAAGAGTTTCGAAGTCGATTTCGCAACATTGACAATTTTTGTTAAGTGTTTTGGAAAATATTTAATTTGAGAGTCTCAGCTTAATTTTTAGGGTAAAAATTAAGAAAACCATTTGAAATGAATTTTTCAAAGAAAAACATTTAAATAAATCAGAGTTTTGTGTAAGGGTTCAAATAATTCTCTAAAGAAGGGTTTAGGCACCTTGGAGGATCCGTTAACACGGGGTTGACCGACGAATTTTAAATTTGGCTAATTTTTAAAAGAACACTTACATTACTTGAAATTTTTTATTTATTAATTTTATTTTTTGGAAATGAGATATCTTTATATAATTGTACATTTGTATTATAATCCAAATATTAAAGTGCCAAAAGTAAAATTTTAACTTAACAATTTATCCGAGTCAAGTTTTGAGTTGAATGATCAATACAATTACTTAAACGTGAATTTGAAAGCTAAATACTAACTATGAAAGAATATTGATAATTTTCAAGTTAGTGTCGAAACTTAGATTGCGAAACTATTAATGAGTTTGCGAATTTGGAAACTTGAATAACAAAATAAAAATATCTCTCTCAAGGATTCACCTAAATCAATCAAAATAAAATGTTAAAAAGTTTACAATTAAAAGCAAATATCACAAAAATCACAATACGGCGGTGACAAAGTGCGAATTGAACTGGGATAACTTTAAGTCCACTGTCCGCTCCTTAATTGTTGCTGCTGGTCCAACTTTTGAACTTTTTAAGTCCAAAAAAAATGTCTTTTTCAGCCCTTTGGAGACTGCTGAAACTGCTGCAAAAATGGACTTCTGAGAGTCTAAAAAATTATCATTTTTTGGCCTTTTCAAGGTTATTGTTGTTGCTGAGTTACGGGTTTTAACTCGATTTTTTTTCTCTTTTCAGCTCTTTTGAGCCCCTGTTGCTGCTGCTTTCTTGAGATTTTAACACGATAAAATTAGCTCTCTCAAGACTTGATAGAGGTCGACTAGAAGAGGATCGAGTGCAAGGGAGGAGAATCCATTGAACTCGAAGTGCTCATGCAAAGTAGGGATAAGGAAGAAGAAGATAAGAATTAGAATCAATCAGAAATAATATTAATCTAAGCCAGTGAACATTCAAAACCAGTCAACACATCTCAAATAAACACTTTAAGACACAAAAAGGAAAGGAACTGTTAAATGAGCTCACATTAAAAATCAAAATGAGACCAACATCTATTTGAGAAGCAAGAAACCTTGAGATAATTTGCGTTACACGGCGCAATTAAAAAAAAACTAATCGACTAGACCTAAAAGAGAATAATATCTAACATAAGAGCAAACAAGAGGCTTCTTATCCATTTCCGATACAATTAAGAAAACTAAATTATGAAGAGCAAATCACAGGTATTTAAGAAACTATTAAGACGAGAAATAAAATACTAAAATCATAGTTTTGAATCCAATTACCCAACTTACATTTTTAAAGATTTCAAACCAGTGAGTTGTTATTTATTACACATAACAAAACTAAGCATCTACAACAGGAATTAACACAGAATAGAAACTATACAAAGCAAGTATAGATGGTATAGAACATGCAACTTAACAAAATAAAGAGGTTTATAGGACTAACCCATATAAAACAACAAAGAAATCATATTATTAAATATTAACACTGCATGCATATCCTGAAGCATTTAAGTCAAAATCTAACAGAAAGGAAAGCAACCAGCAACTTAGAGCAATCAAATGCTAAAGTCTGGGGAAAAAAACATGGTTATGTAATATCGCTAAGTATGCACACTATGGATCAAAGAAGCTAAGGCAGGAAGTAAAGACATTTTTCATATCAATAGCAATCAAAACGTTTTGAAGACAATAAGAAAGCAACCCAACAACTAATTTTCACCTTAATACAACAAAACAGCAGTTGCACAACCTAATATTTATAAAATAGATACGAGAAATCAGGCTTTGACAAAAGGCGAGGTGATAGTCTTAATGCAGAACACAACAACTCAAGGCAGAAAACAACAACTATATAGCACAAATTTCCAACCGAATAGAGATAATAGTATGTGAAAACACATGTATGGATTTATGAACTTGACGAAATAAAAGAATCATATTGACATGGAAAATAACCTTCAGCAGAGCAAAACATTTGAACTCCTTCAAAATTTACTTAACTTTAAGAAGACTTACACTTTCATTCACACCACTAATCATATTGAATCTAAACAGATAAATAACGATACTTAACAAATAACTACTCTAGAATGCAACAGAGAAAAGAAACTGAGAAAGCGCATGAAGATTACCTGGTTCTGTGCAGTGAACCAAAACGACCAGTGAAGACGACTCCACCTCTTCAACTCGAAAGCCACAAAACGCTTTAAAATTTTGAACTATGGGACCAAGAATTCCCAAAATTATATGGGTACTCTTTGGTCTCCGGAAATCCTCTCTCTGAACAGTGGACAACAAGGGTATTTATAAGACAACTTCTAGGTCGAAAATAGAGGAGGGAAACTATGTGGGACCAGCTGAGATTTTAAATTTTCTGGAGGATAAGGTGTGAACTGTAATTCATACCAAATTCTAACGGATTGGGGCGGAGAGTCGTTCGATTTTGAGTCAAGGACGAATTCATAAGGAGATGGAGACACCTGGAAAATTCGAGTACATTACTCGTGCGAGAGGAGAAGGAGAAAGCACACGATTTTGCTGGGTTCGCGTCTGATACGCGTTTTTTGGGTTGGAGTCACTGTTTCTCGCGATTTCTGGAGGAAGAAGACCTACAGAAGCTGGGTTATTTTGGGCATTGAGAATTGATGGGCTGGGTTTAGTCATTTATGAGTTGGACTGAGATAAAAAAAAAAAGAAAAATTTAGTTAACTAGTCAAAAAAATCAACTTATTTAGTGATAATGTCCATACTTTAATAATATTAGTAAAAATGTCAAAAATGTCATTATTTTAAAAATAAATAATAATTATTATATTATTAATATTTTCTCTCTCTTTATTTACACAATTTTTCTCTCTCTCATAAATTATATATATTCCTATATTTAAGTAATTAGATATATACTAATTATATTTTAAAATTTCTCTCTCTTATATTAAGATTATTATTAATTTATATCTATATATTTATTACTAATCAATTCCACAACTTCCAAGATTTATTTTTCACTTTTATTAATAAAATATTTTCACTATCTTTATAACATCTTTTCAAAATTAATTATGCATTGATTCTCGAATTTTCCTTTTATATCTATTAATATTAAACTTATCACGTTCCCATATTTTAGTTGGGATTGTAACGTTATCTCTCTTACACTCTCTTTTCAGATTTTTAATGGGATTGTGTTGTCACATTATATCTTAACCCTCTTTAAAAGATAATTCAACAACTTCCAATACATTATTTTCACTTTTATTAATAAAATATTTTCTCTCTCTCTAAAAAACCCTTCTAATTCTTCAGAATATCTTTTTAGTTGGGATTGTCACATTATCTCTCTTACACTCTCTTTTCAGATTTTTAATTGTGTTGTCACGTCATATCTTAACCATCTTTAATAGATAATTCAACAACTTCCAATGCATTATTTTCACTTTTATTAATAAAATATTTTCTCTCTTTCTAAAACCCCTTTTTCAAAACTAATTATTCAGAATATCTTTTTTAATTTTCAACTCTTAATCTTCCATGATTTTTGTTTGAATTGCAGGTTATCTCTCTAACATTCTTCAACAGACACAACATCTTCAAAATCAATTATTCATATATTATAAAATCCCCAGATTTACGCTTCAATTTCTTCAAACCCGAATTTTCCTATTTTACATCATTCTCAAGTAATTCCGTTCGAAGGTTTGATTTGGAGATTCACATTGAGTTGGTTATTATGTTCTTCATATTACTTTTTGATTACTTACTTATTTAATTTTTTTTTATTTTGTTGTTGTTCTTAAATTATTTTTTAGGGTTTCATAATACCAAATTCACTCTTTAATGGATGTATTCAAAAGAGTTACTAGAGGTATTGTAAAAAAAAAAATCACAGTTCTTCCGAGTTACATAGTTTAATTTTTTTTCACTCAAAAAATAAACAACAATGTAGGTTCATCTTCTAAGTCTAAGGAGGGTGGAAAATGGGCTGAACCTGTCGAGGTGCAAATTCCCACAGAAATTCATGAAGTTGAAGAAGAACAATTTTTTGGAGAAGAGGTAATTTTTTTTTTTTGCATGTGTTGTGTATTGCATGTTTAGTTTAATTTTGTTTAGTAATTTTTAAGATTGAAAAAATACATTTTACAATGAATTTGAAAGTGTATTTGGAATGTTTAGTCTGTTATAGTCTCTATGTATTTTTGTATTGGAAAATTTTTTGACTGTCATTTATGTATTGTATTTTGTATTATGTTCCTCTTTTTTGTATTAGTTGTCAATGTAATACAACTTACAAGTTTGATTGTCTATTTACTGTTATCGTATACATTTGTAAGTGTATTCGGAATTTTCATCTTGTTATAGTTAAAAAAAATTTCATAGTTCTAATATTTTTTGTATTCACTATTATAGTTGGCATGTATTTCTGTATTTAATATGTTTATTGTATTGTTTTTGTCAATGTAACAAATTTTATAATTTTGATTGTGTATTTATTATTATATTGAGTTCTGTTGATGTTTTAGTCAAGTATATATTTTTGTAGTTCATATTTTTATTTTATTTTTGGTATACATAGAATGAGAATTGTATATTGTATTCTGTATTACATCTGTATATATCCATAAATTCATTTTGTTTCTGTTTTTTATTTTTGTGTTAGTTATGTCAATGTACCACATATTTGTAACCATATGTGTTTTTTTTGTATGTTGTTGTAACTGTGTTGATTTTTTATTTATTATCATGTTTTTTGTTCTGTTATTTTAGTATTATTTCATTTTTTGGAATTCAATATACCAGGGGACTTCTTATGCTTGCAAAAGCTACCAAAAAATGCACCCCACATTCACTGTATAGTAAATCATGACATTAAATCCAAGTTGACTGACAAGCTTACACCGGATCAGTATAATTTTTTCTTGTGAGAGTACGTGTTTTGGTCAGTATATGAAAATCAGAAAATGTGTTGGGCGAGGTCAAATTCACAGGTGATGTATGTCACTAAAAGTAGAAGCTAGTAGTAATCAGGCTCTTTAAATCAAAATAAATGGAGTTATTTTAAAGTTCACAATTAGGACGTTTGCGCTTATTACTGGATTAAACTATGTTGGTGTTGTAGAGGATTTCAAGTTTAACACAGAAGAACCTCACCGACTTATTTTGTTCAATACTTTGGTGGTAATGAGATCATACGTAGATCTGATTTGTTCGATAGGTTCAATGGTAAAGTTTAGGTTGACAATGATGATGATGCGATTAAGTTTGTAATATTATATTTCATTCATATGTTTATGTATTCTGGCGAGAAGAGATCATTGCGAATTCCTAGAATTCATTTTGATTTGGTTGAAAGTGGTCGGTATATGCATTATCCTTGGGGCAGAAAAGCATTTGAGTGGTTGCTGCAGAGTATCAACAAGGTTTTGACTACTGATGATCAATATTATAGAATATGTGGTATACCTGTTGTCCTTCAAATATGGATATACGAGTGCATGGGTAAGCGTTAGACGAATTTTACACGGAAAATCAGTGATCGTATCCCCCGTATTCTAAACTGGCAAACAGTAGGAGCAAAACCCCGATTCAAAACCTTGATGAAAGACACATTCAATGATGGTAATAGAGAGGTATTGTATGTAATTCATGAATTTGTACCCTTGTAATTGTATTAATTCGATGTATATATTTTATTATGTTAATTATTCTGTTTACTATCGTTTTCAGATTAAATGGAAGAATGTTGTCCCTTTTCTGAAGGAAATTAATGTTCTACAATTGCCTCCCGAAGGTGTTGAAAAATCAACTGAAGGTGTTCAAACAGAGCCACATCGTGATATTGATGAACAAGTACTTTCTGGACAGAATTCAGATGATGATTTTGTCAACGCACCTCCACCTTCAATGAAGGTTACAGGTAAAAGAAAAAAGGGGCAATCAGTATCACATGCTAAAAGGGTACGGAAAAAGAAATCAAATATCACAGGTCAGATGGAACGGAATGAACAGATCGATCCAGTAGCGAACCGGAATGTGGAAAAAGCTGCAATTAGAAAAGTTGTGGGGAAGAAAAAAAATTGTGTTCTAAGAAGAAAACCACTCGCACTTGTGTGCCAACAAAGGATTCTCAAATACCATCTGTAAGTGTATCTCATGAACAATTAATGAGGAATGAACTCTCTGAGTTACGAAAGGAGGTATATACTGTTTATACTTATGTTTTTTCAATATTTTTATTCAAATTATTGCAATCTGTAAAATTTAATCATATTGTAACTGTTTCAGGTTAGAGAAGAGTTTAAAGACATACGGGAGTTGATAAATGATAATTTAAATATCATTATGTCTACTTTGAAGGTTATACAATATGCTAAATTTTTATGTTTAAATTTTTTTTTATTCTTTTTATTTTTTTGAATTCTATGTTGTAATTTAATATTTACAGGACAAAAAAAAAAACAATGACAATGCTGGTCAAGGATCACAACCTTTTACAAGTCCAATTTTATCAGAAAATCAAAATCAGGTACACACAACTAATTTTGAAAATATTAGTTTATTCTGTTTGTATTCTGTATACTGTAATGTATATGTCTAATATTGATTTTTTCCTATATTTGTAAGTACTTTATTTCTTTATCCATAGTGATTAAATGTATGTTGATTGTCTTCATATCAAATATATTTTAAGAACAACTTAAACAATCACAATGCTGCTCAAGGACGACAACATTTTACAATTCCAGTTGCATCAGAAAATCAAAATCAGGTAGAGACATCTTATTTTTAAAATAAAGATTGGTATTTTTGTATTCTGTTTTTCTTACTACGTTTATGTTTAATATTAATTTGTATTTTGCATGTCGTTAATATTGTATTTCAATATAAATACTTTTTTATATATATGTTGACTACTTTTGTATCTACGTGGATTGAATGGTCTTTTTGATGATGAGAAGTCGGAGTGTGATGAAAGCTCAAATGATGGCAGCGAGGAAGTTTTTCAAGTATGTTCATTATAAATTTTGTATTTTTAGATGGTTTAACGATATTTTTTTATTCAATCTCCTTTGAAAATTCAAATCTGGGAGACATACCTGATATTGTTGGGGGTGCTGATAAACAAGTATGTTGGTTGACTCTACATATTTACATAGTGCAGTTGAGAATATTGTTTATAATTAACATTTTTATATTTTTAAAGGTTGATTGTGACAATTTCCTTGTGCGTAATCTGATCAATGTAGATTCTTGTTTTAGTTCATCTAAATCAATAATCCCAAGTGTATGTTTTTCTACTTATCTAAACTAATTACTTTTGTTCTTATTAGTATAATTTGCTTTTGAATAATTTTTTTTATTAACTATAGATACCTCAACCGTCATTTATATTTGAGAAACCCAAAAAAATAATGCCACTTGTTTTTGAAAGTCAACATGACTTTACAGATCAAGATGACAATGATGAAGAGAATCAGTTCATATTTCCTACCCCTATTCAATCTATTGTTCCCTTGGAAGGGTGACCACAATCACAGTTTGAGTTGGATGATTCTCTAATGCCAAGTCTCAGTGACATAAAAAGTATTTATGCTACTGACAATACCATTAATGCAGAACAGAGCATTATCATGCACTTTCAAACCACAAGCAATGACAACTCAAATATTAAAAAACAGGCTAGCAAGGATAGTCAGAACAAAAAAAGTCCTGTTCACACACCATTACCTGCGCATATGATTAGACGTCCAGGACCTTTCAATACATCCCCATATATGACATCGTTTGACTCATCTGCAGGTATAAAGACATAACAAATTTTAATGTATTTTAAATCTAATTTATATATGTTTATTCTAATTTTTGTATATGGTATGTTATTTTTTAATTTCACATTTACATCAGGTACTTCATCGGTGCAACCAATTATTTTTGAACTGAAACACCCGTTCATCTTTGATCTTATTTCTAACAATCGTGATATCATTATGTGGGATGCACACTGGTCATGGATTCACGAAGGTCTTTTTGCAAAACATGAGAACAAGTAAGTATGTAATACGCATAATAATATAAAGAAAATTGTATGATGTATTATGTATTCTAATTTTTTTAGTATATGATATTTTTATTTTGTATTCATGATTATTATTTTTTGAGGCTGTTTTGCATAATCAGTTTTTAATCTGATTCGTTTTTTTTAATGTATTCTAAACGTGTTAGTGTATTTTCAATTAATCAACTTATTGAATGCTAATGTATGTTGTTTTATAAATTGATTGAAACAACTCATATATTTTTCGTTAATCCTTTTAAATTATGTATTGTAATAACAATACAAATCTTTATTTGTTGTTATGTATGTTACTCTAAATTCTGGTGCATATTTTCACAAATACATTAGATACCTATATAATTTCTATGTTTCTATATATACCTTTTATAATTTGTGTACCTTTTATTTTTTGTGTATTTCTTTAGACGTCATATAACTACTGTTTACATATTGTATACCTTTTATTTTTTGTGTATTTCTTTAGACCTCATTATCAGGATCGATACAAGAAGGGTAAAACACACATTCCTGTCCCATTTGACTTTGGTGTTGATATTGTAGACAATAAAAATTTGTCTACAATTTGTACTCAAAAGGACAATTGTTGAATGATTCGGTAAGTAATAATTGTAGTTATTTAGTTATTCTTCGTTGTTTTATTGTTATCTAATGATTATTTATTTTTTATTGTTCAGCATATCAATGTTATATTTTATTATTTGAGAAAGAAAGCAAAGTATGATGTGGACAGCAGGTATAAATACACAACTGTGGATTGTGTGTTTACGTCCAAAATTTCATCAATTTGAAAGAAGTATGAAGATTTAGACAGTGATGTCTGCAGCGCTGATGAAGAGAATTTTATAGGTGATTACATTAGAGGGTATAAAGTTCATGCCGGCATTCTGTGGCATTTGTTGGATCACGTATTTATCCTGTAAATGTAAAGGAAAAATGTCATTGGGTCTTGGCGGTACTCTCTCTTAATGATAGACGTGTATACGTTTATGATTCTTACAGAGCGGCAGGTCATGATGCAGCAATCAGGAAAGAGGTTACCAAGTTGGCTCAACTCATTCCGCTTAAGTTGACTATGTATGATTATTACAAGAATAGAGGCTTAGATAGATCTGTTAGTCAAGAAGAGAATGAGTTATTTGAGATAGTTTTCATAGACAACATACCTCAACAGACCGATGGCAGCTTGTAAGTTGTATTAATTCTGTTAGTCAATTTTACTTTTATTTTTTATTTAAATTTTTATTTTGTATTCTCATGTTATTCAGGGATTGTGGTATCTATATGCTTGCTTTTGCCGAGTGGCTGTCTTATGGTCAAGGAAATCCAAGTGGTACATTTGACGTAATGTTTTTAAGGTCAAGATATGCAACACTTCTTTGAAATTATGCTAAGAAAAAGCAAGACAACGGAGCCATTAGTGAATCTGAGGCACCCCCTAGGCATGCAATGCCTCAATCTGTTCGTGTTGTGTCTGCTCCAATTGAAATACAGTAGTTGTGCGTTTGTTGAAGATACTTCTTTATATTTTAAAACTAGTTAATTTGTGTTTCTTAAACTTTTATGTTGCTTTATAATTTGCATACTTATCATTTTAATTAACTTTTATGTAGCAGATAATTCAGCATACTTATCATTTTGATAATCTTTTGTTTAGCAGTTTATTCTGCATACTTTTCATTTTGAATTTATGTATATATATTATGTTAGTTGAATCCATGTGTTGTATTTTTGTATGTTGTATTCATCGTTGTTGTATTACATCATTCATTAAGTCACTTACTTGTAGTTGTATTGTTTATATTAAAATATAATTTATTTTCAAATGTGCTCACATTAGTTGTATTATATAGTGTCAAATATATTTGTTTATGAACATTAAATTAGAGTTTCTCAAGTCATATTTTTTAGTCTTATTGCATATACATATACATATTGAAGAGAAGGTTATTATATTTTGTATGTTGTATTCATAGTTGTAAAATTGTTGTATTACATTATTCATTAAGTCACATTACTTGTAGTTGTATTATTTTCTATTAAAATATAATTTATTTTTAAATGTGGTCGCATTAGTTGTATTATATAGTGTCAAATATATTTGTTTATGAACATTAAAGCACAGTTTCTCAAGTCATATTTTTTAGTCTTATTGCATATACATATACATATTGAAGAACTCAGCTTATTAATATACAGTGTGATAGGCACTAATATGGAGTGAGCTAACAAACGACTTTTATTACTATACAAGTAAATACGCGCAAACGAACATATTTTGATAAAATATTATTCATTGAACATTATGAAAACATCAATTACAAGGATAAACGATTTGTACGAACACATGTAAATTTATTTTTCAAAACAAATTCAAACATATCTAACTATTCAGTTCGTGGTCCATTCCTGCATGATCGCCTATTATGTCCCTTTTGACCACAAGTACTAGAAGAATTCTTGTTCTTCTTTCCATATAGCGCACTGTACGTCTTATCATGAAGCTTTTTTGGAGGCCTACCAGGTAGTTTTTTGAACTTTGGAGGCTTAACTATTTCATTCTCTACATATGCAGGCACATTCCAATCTTTTCGATCAGGTAATGGATTTATTGGATTAGCATATGCAACAAGTAATGTATTTGGCTTGTAAAGGTCAGAACAATACGGTTCAGGATCAAGAAATTTCTTATTCAAAACAACCCAAGTGTGCGAACATGGTATTTCATCCACTTGAAATCTCCTACATGTGCAAGTTTTCTTTTCAAGACAAACAATAAATGTTTCCCCCTCATGACGAACACTGTGCACATAATTACTTGTCGCAACTACCTATTACACAAAGTTAAAAGGAAGTTAAATCATAACAGTTATATAATCTTATTTTTTATTGAATTAAATACAAAATACAACAATTTTAAGGAAGCATAAACATACCGTCATAAGCAGTGAAAGTTCTTCATTTTCAGCGAGCATTTCTTGTGCTTTACCACAAAGTGTCGTGAATGTATTAGAAGCAAATGTATGGTTTTTGAAATTCCATCGACCAAACATTTATCTAACTTCCTCAAGAAAATCATATATAGGTAATTCTCTTGCTTCCACAAGGCATGCATTTATGCATACAGCTATGTTTGATGTCATCACAGTGCCTCGATCAACTAGTGCATACACTCTTGCCCATTTGTCATAACAAGCCAATTTCAAATAATTCTTCACCCTAATATCAACATGTTCTATTTTTTTCATCAGTTCATTAAATTCAGAAAGTTTGTATGTCTTTGACATTGCATAAAACACTTCTGAAAGACTGTCATGTGACTTTTTGTAAAGTGTCTTCACGTTCTTTCAAAGATGAAACGTGCAAGCATAATGTGGTATATTGTATATCCTCAAAACTGCTTTTATAATAATCTCGTTTCTGTCGGATACTACACACATTTTATCCTTTAAACCATGAGCTTCTCTAAACTGTTCAAAAAATCAAGTCCAAGATGCATTATTTTCCGAATCAATAACATCGTATGCTAGGGGCAATATATTTCCTGAACATATACAATGCAAACATTAGGATACATATCGTCAAATACAACAAATACATGTTTAATGAATATAATACTGTGCGTAATTCTTTAAAAAAATATAAATATCTAATAGTTACCTGCTCCATCCAATGTGCTTGCAGACACAAATGTGCCACTATAAGTCCCCCTGAGATGGCTGCCGTCTACTACAACTATTGGCTTACAACTTTCAAAACCTTTTATGAAAGGAAACAAAGCTATAAAGACATATAGAAATTTATTTTCTTCGGTCTTCTTCAATCTTATATGCGATCCATGATAAGTAGTGTCCAATATGTATAAATAACTGGGTAATTTACTATATGAATCAGATGGTGTCCCCCATAATGTATTTATTCCCTTTTCCCTAGCATTCCATGCCACAGAAAAAGATACATCTACACCAAGTTCGAGTCTAACATCAACTTGTATGTCTTTCGGTGTCAACTTTCTTTTATGATCAACTAGCTTAGGCTTTATTATACCTCCAACAAGACTGCTTATTGCTTGTCTCTGACTATACACCTTATCTTTTAATGAACATGTATGCTCATCTACAAACTTTCTAATTCTAAACATTCTCGATTTATTGATGTTGGAAGCCTTCATTATCCATCCACAATTTTCAGATACACAAACAAGTGTATAACTGCTCGAATTACAAAAGAAAATAAACAAAATAAATTAAGACATGATATTATATGGAATAATTAATATAACAACAAAAGCTAAAATATATTTAAATAGAAAATACCTTACTAAACTTGATCTTTTTGTCTTCCACTAAAATCTATTATCAATGGCATATTTCATCATCACAACTTTCAAAGTACGTTTATTCTTATAAACTTGATCCTCAATGAATTCTTTATGATTCATATTGCAGATAATAGAATTACTTAACTCATCACTGATTAATGGTGCACTAATAACTATTGCTTGGTTATCAGTTGTACTTCTTCCGTTTATCATACACATGCCAATATCTTCTTAATAATGATTTCTACAATTTATGTCACGATCATTCACAAATACATTTACACAAATGGGATACTTTGCGAATTCTCGAACTTCTTTCTTCAATGAGACATATACCCCAATTCCCATATCGTTGTGTATCTCCAAAGGTGCAATGCTACCTTCTATTTTATACTTAAGTTTTAATCTGTTATACCTCAATTCTACGTCAATCTGATTAGCAACTTCATCAACTAAATCTTTATACGATGCATACTCTTTAATCATAATTGCCTCAGTTGTGTAATCAACATAACAATTTTCTTCAGTCCAATGTCCAGAATGCTTTATTATAAAAGCAATGCTCCCCACATATGCTTTATAGTAAAAAAAAAGTCAATAGTAAATACCAAAATAATGACATTATCATTAACTTGTATGAAGAATACAAAACAATAAAGTTACAATCGTAATTCAAATAAAAGATTTGGACATTATTATTTGTCTAAACAATTGATGTATCAAATAAGTATTCTGTTAGATATACGGTTTCGTATACTAAAGTTAAAAAACGACATCAAATCAGAATACTATTATATTAAAAAAACACAACAAATCACAATCAAATACAAAACATATAACGATTAATTAACTAAAACATACCTGAATTTTGACTTTTCATTTTTGTTTATTTTCCAAAAATCGTTTACCCAGTTTATTTGACAAAACAATAAAATCGCAATAATTTTTTTTCCAGATGAACATCATGAATAATGGCCAGATATATCATCAAGATTTGAAAAAATTGTAACTGATGTATAGAGTTTTAAGCATCTGTTACTTTTTATAATTTCTCTCTCCCCTAAATAGCTCTAGTTTGTTATATAAATTAGGTATTCTTTTTAATTAAACAAAATAATTAAAATATAATTAAAATACATAATAATGTAACATTTTGACATTATCACTAAATATTGAAAGTGTTGACACTATACCCTATTAAATACTAAAATAGTGACATTTTAAAAAAATTCCCAAAAAAAAAGGCTGGATTATTTTTGTGAATTGGCATGTTTGATGGGTTGTTGATCCTTAGGAAGAGGCCCAAGATTTGCCTTCTTAAAATAAGTGGTCTAGAATTGAATTTTTTTGACCACATGAATTTAAATTAGGATCAATTGAAGTCCCGAACATAGCCAAATTGAAATAATGAGCGAAATTGGCTAAAAAGTTAAGTAAGATGAATTATTATAATTAATTTACGAGTTTCTTAATCTTAACAAAATAGAAATAGCTAACTTAATTATATATTAAAAAATTCAAAATTTATAACAATAATTTAAACTAAACTAACTTAATAAAATACTTATTAAAAAATTAAAAAAAAACTTTTGAGACGATTTTCAAAATATTTATAAAAATGTAACAATTACATACAAAATTATATATATAAAACATATATATTATTTAAACATAATATATATGTTATAAACTATTTAATGTATCTTTAAGACATTTTGAATTTTATAAAGTTATTTATTTTAAATCGTTTGGAAATTAAGAACTTAAAATTTAATTCCAATCATAGGAGGTCAAATTGGATGTAAACAACAACAACGACGACGACAACAACAAAAACAACAACAACAACAACAACAACAACAACAACAACAACAACAACAACAACAACAACAATAATAATAATAATAATAATAATCTATATCTATCTATATATCATAAGGAAAGGAAAAAAGTTACACATGTCATCATAAAAAATGTCAGCTAAACTTTTTAAATAATTTAATTTTGTATTAGTTGATTATTTGAATTTAAAGTTAAAGAATGTTTACACATCCTGTAACCTTTTTGAATGTATTCCTTTAATTATTAGAATTAAGAATAATTTTTTTTGTAATATTAACAAGACATAATATAAAATTCTACGGTTACAAAAGTTGCGTTCCAAAAATGAATTAATCTTCATTTTAATTTTATGAAGAAAAAAAATGCATCAACGTAAATAGGGAAAAATGTATTCAACTAAATAGGGAGTTCTAAAACTTCCTATTATACTCCTACTTTTAAATAAACTAGATGTTGATCGCCCATGCGCGCATGGACTCAATATTTTTACGCTGTGCAACTTTAGTGGCATGCAAATTTAGGCGACTTATTTAATAGATAGGATTACATCTCATTAAGCAGTTTACCCATTTTTTACAGAAATATTGCCGAGGTAAGAATATTGTTTGAGTTGTTGCTATGTACAGATTTCGCAGTGTAATGCATACATAGGTACACTATTTACATAATTTAATATCAAAATGAGAAAGTTAAAATAGTAACACAATTGTCATGTCGTTGACAGTTGTTTGGTACTTCATGTAATCATTGTAGTTGTGTGACTTCTAATTGACAAAACACATGAAAAAACTTGCTTATATCTTCAACAGCTTTTTGTGAAAAACAAATGAGAGGATAAGATTATATATGATAGATGCAAGGTAATAAGTAACAAGAAATCTATAAGGAAAGGAAATATCAATGTAAGGTAATATACATGAACTGCAATCAAATGACAAACATAATATATGCATATTAATTGACGAAAAATGCTTATTATAGTTCATCAAATTCACACAACCAATATGATGGGTTCTAGAAACTTTAATATCATCATTTTCTTTCTTATATTCTTGAATGAGTATATTTAGATGTTCATAGAGTTCTAGTCTATGGTATCAAGTATAACTCCAATTTTGTATATGTTCATGCTAATAGTTGTATATGCCGCTAATGACTTTTTATTTTTGTGTTTTGGGAAAATGTGCTGCTAGTCAACAAATTATTATAAAACTTTATGGGGTATATTTTTCTTTTTACTCAATACTTTTCTTGCATATTTAGTGCATGAGAAGTGAGTTTTGTTTCAAAGGAGAACCTAATTTCATGACTAGTTGAATTATAGGGCACCACACTAAGGCTACCAACTCTATCCAAATGATACACCCGAACAAAATGCAAGAAGTTAAGAAACACAACCACAACAAGCTGAAGAGCTATGAATTATTTTTACACAACAAAAAAACCAATTAAGAAACATGCAAATTCAAGAAGCTAAGCGATAATAATCAATGCAAGCAGAAGAGCAACACTTACCAAAGTCAAGGAGATTGAAAGAGAGAATTTCAAAGAAATATTTGATCAAGCACAACTATAACAATATTACACCAACTTCTCTTGTGTGGAGTTATTCAAAGTCAAGTTTGAGAACTGAAAGTAAGATAAGAGAAGCTATAGCAAAGTTGGAGAACACATTATCCTTGGAATGTTACACATCAATTAGGTTTGTGTTTTATATTTTGTGGGCTATAATTTTTTTGTTCTTAACTGTTGCATCAATCCTTTTTCCCCTTCCCATGAAATCTCAATTAAATGAGAATGAACTTGGATAAAAGAAATGTAGAAAGAGTCATAAAATGGACATAAGAATCATGGATTAAGAAAGGATGAAGAATGTTATATATTTTAATATTTCATTTATCTCCGCCAGATGCATATCACAATTAGCAATTTCACAAAGAGGGACAAAAAAGCCACATTCATCTTCTTTTTACCCTTTTCTCATTGCAATTGATGAACACAAATACTGACTAAGAGATTTGATGATCACATTGGAATTTGACAACAAATATACATACTCTCATTGATATCACTGGAGATTATAGTCACGTATAGCGATAATGTGGATGTGCATATGGTTTATTGTGACATATTTCGTTAAAGAATTGGGCGTCACAAATCTTTTTGTTCAACATATTATTTTACTAATGTCGCAGTAATCAATTCATTCAATAGAATAGAAATAGAAAAATTACCTATCATCTAATAATTAAGAGAAGAGGGTGTGCAAATATGGTGTATGAAGTAACTAACATAAACATATGACAATAATTCACTTTTGAGACAATTCTCTATGTCATTAAGTTATACAATCAAGGAAGCTTGCTGAAAATTTCTTATAGCAAGAAGTACACCATTTTGCCAGCAAAGCTAAACAAAAGTAACTAAAACCTTTCTATGTGCTAAGCTCACAAAAAATTAAAAATTTTCTACTAAACAATGTCATCAATCTCTTTCTATGTCAGCTAGTGAGGGCTACGAATTACAAAATCATTTGGAAGTGAAAGACTTGTTGCAGCTACAAATTCAAAGTTGCTCACACTCTTTGTTTTTGGTGTCACACCTATATCGATATGATATGGTGTTTGTCCGATTTGAACAATTGATTTTGGATACTTTGACTAACATTGATGGGGATAGTCAGGATATCTTTAATGATTTCTATAATCAATACAAAATTCAAGGAGAAATTGACAAAAATGAATTATAAAAATTTATGTCACTCAATTTCCTTTCATCTCTTTCCCAAATTCTCTGTGACGAAAAGATGAAATCGAAAATCTAACAATAAAGAACACCAAATTTAACGTGGAAAAACACTTCAAATCGAAGGTAACCACCACGGGATTGACAAGATACGAATTGCTTCACTATACCAATAAGAGAGTTACAAATATTCTTCTAATGATCATACAACAAGTGCCAAAAGAGAACAAACAATAGCTACACCAACAAAACATAAATAGAAAGAAACACCACCCAAACCCAGCTTCTATTTGGGACCTAAAACAGGATCTTTCTGACCTCCGAATCAGATCTCCACCAATCAAATCAACCACCAAGATGTCAGGAACACTCAATCCAAATTTCAGCCTGAACCAACGGTTAGTTAATAGGAAAACATGATCTTAACATTGCTGGTCGGAGAAAAAGACTGCAGCAAAAGAACCCTTTTCTTTCTCTCTTTTCTCTTGTTGAAAACTCTCTCAAAAAACCTCTCTTATGTTCTAATGTCTTTCAAAGACAATATAAATGAGCAATTAATTATTATCTCAAGACCATCCTCTATTTATAGAGTTGTGTTTTTCCTTACAAAACCAAAACCAACTACAAATAGGATTACGATTCCAATCCTTTTCCTAATAGAATTGGAAACCAAATAAAGAGAATAATTTCAATCCTTTTTCAAGTAGGATTAGTCCATGGGACTTTGGCTGGAACAAGGGCAATAACCCAACAAACTCCCCCTCCAGCCAAGGGGCCAAATGGACTTCAAGTGGAGGAACTTTTGACAGGCTTCCTGCCTGCCACACTTCTACAAAACTCATGATTGTGTACGATGAGTTCTTTCCACTTATCTCTATGAGTATCTAACATGACTTCATCATAACCTTTAGGTTCTCCCATATTAGTCAATAGAATATACTCATCATGAGAATAACATGTTGAGCTTCGCTTCTCTCTAGTATATCTTCTACAAGAGATTTCTGGAGCATCCGAAGCGGTCATTCCAACATGAGTTGGTTGATTATCAACCACAACAGCATCAATAAGAACAATTATATGTTCTACACTCTCATCATTATCTTGATCATTACCTTGGGTTCCCTTATGTGCAGAAAATGTATCAATAATAGAGATTTGATCAACATCAACTAAGCTCTCATCAATGTGAGAATCTAGTTTCTCAGTCTTGTCAATATATTCAATAGTTTGATCTTAAAAGAACACAACATCACAACTTCTAATGAGTTTCTTATCAATTGGATCATAGAAGCGATATCCAAACTCATCTTGACCATAACCAATGAAGATACATTGCTTAGTTTTAACATCAATTTCAACCTCTCATCTTTTGGAACATGCACACAAGCTTTACACCCACACACTTTCAAGTGATCATAAGAAACATCCTTATCAAACCAAACTCTGTCTGGAACATCACCGTCCAAAGCAACAACAAGAGACAAATTGATGACATAAGCAACAGTGTTAAGTTCTTCAGCCCAAAAAGAATTTGGAAGTTCAGCCTCTAAAAGCACACATCTAACTCTCTCAACTAAAGTTATGTTCCTCCTCTCTGCCAAACCATTTAATTGAGGAGTCTTCTAATGACGTATTCCTTGCGATTTGCAGTAGTTATAAAAGGGACCAATATACTCACCACCATTATCAGTGCGAATACATTTTAATTTCTCTCCTGTTTGTCTCTCACATTAGGCTTGAAATTGTTTAAACACATCAAGCACTTGATCTTTGGATTTTAAAGGATATACCTAAATCTTGCGAGAATGATCATCACTGAAAGTAGCAAATTAAAGTGCACCACCTTTTGACTTCACTTTGAAAGGACCACAGAAATCTGAGTGTACTAGCTGTAATAGCTCAGACTTTCTTGAAGGAGGATGACTGTGAAAAGAAACTCTTTTCTGTTTCCTTGCTAAGCAATGAACACATCTTTTCACCTTTGCTTGTTTCATACCAGCAAGCAAATTCTTCTTAGCCAAATAGGTTATCCCCCTCTCGCTCATATGACTAAGCCTCTAGTGCCACAATTCTGATAAAGTCTCGCTCTCCACGAACTTTATAGAGTCACCAAGAATCGATCCTTGTGTCACATATAAATTTGAATGTTTTCTTCCTCGAGATAAAATCAGTGAGCCTTTGGTGAGCTTCCATTGGCCATTGCACAAATCATTATGATAGGCATCATCATTGTTGCCCAACAGAGATCAAATTTATTGGAATGTCTGGAGCATGCTTGACATTCTGAAGGACCAATGTTTAACCAGTATTGGTTTTCAAACAAACAGTGCCAACACCAAACACCTTAACTTCACCAGCATTACCCATCTTTAACACCTCAGAGTTAACAGAAGTATAAGATGAAAAGAAGTCTTTTCTTGATGTGACATGTGATGTGGCTCCAGAATCTACTATCCAACTTGTATCTTGAGATACAAAAATGATGACGTCATTATCACAAGCGAAGAGAATGCCATCTTGGAAAATAGCAACAACGTTATTTTCATAGTTTTCTTCCTTCTTCCCTTCTTTAAGATCTTGCTTCAATTGCTTACAAAATCTTTAATATGTCCTTTCTTTCCACAATGATAACATATAATATTTGGATTCTTGAATTTTGACTTGCTTCTGCTTTTACCTCTACTCTTCGTGTCTCTTGTCTTATGTCTCCCTCGATCTTCTATATATAGAACATCTGAATGTGAAGATGTGTCTTGAGATTTTCTTCTAACCTCTTAATTCAACACACCACTCTTTGCATATTCCATAGTCACCTTTCCACCAGTGGCAGAATTTGTTAAAGAAACACCCAAGAGTTTCTCAAGAATCCGGTAGAGTATTAAGAAACCAAAGTCCTTGTATTTCATCATCAAAATTAACACCCATTCCTGATAGCTGATCAAGAATACCCTGAAAATCATTTATATGATCAAGTATAGGACTGCCCTCCTTGTATTTAAAGGTCATCAATTGTTTTAACAAGAATAACTTGTTATTTTCAGTTTTTGAAGCGTAAAGTGTCTCAACTTTTTCCACGATGTTCTAGCATGTGTATCATTCACAATATGATTGAGAACATTATCTTCAAACCATTGTATTATATATCTACATATTTGTTGGTGCTCAAATTCCCAATTTTCATCGGTCACATTCTCGAGTTTATGAGCAGAAAAAAATGGAAGATGCGTCATCTTCACGAACAATAGATCTTTGATCTTGTTTTTCCATATGTTGTAGTTTCTTCTGTTTAGACATATCATCTTGCTCATGTTCCCTTCCATATGGATAACCTTAGCTCTGATACCAGTTGTTGTGACGAAAAGATGAAATCGAAAATCTAACAATAAAGAACACCAAGTTTAACGTGAAAAAACACTTCAAACCGAAGGTAACCAGCACGGGATCCACAAGATCCGAATTGATTCACTATACCAATAAGAGGGTTACAAATATTATTCTAATGGATACACAACAAGTTCCAAAAGATAACAAACAATAGCATCACCAACAAAAGATAAATAGAAAGAAACACCACCAAAACCCAGCTTTTTTTCAGGACCTAAAACAGGATCTTTCTGGTCTTCGAATCCGATCTCCACCGTTCAAATTAACCACCAAGATTTCAAAGACACTCAGTCTAAATTTCAGATTGATCCAACGGTTAGTTAATTGGGAAACAGGATCTGAACGTTGCTGATTGGAGAAAAAGACTGCAATAAAAGAACCCTTTTCTTTCTCTCTTTTATGTTGTTGAAAGCTCTCTCAAAAAAACCTCTCTTATGTTCTAATATCTTTCAAAGACATAAATGATAAATTAATTATTCTCTCAATACCATCCTCTATTTATAGAGTTGTGATTTTCCTTACAAAGCCAAAATCAACTACAAATAGAACGCAATCCTTTTCCTAATAGAATTGGAAACCAAATAAAGAGAATAATTTCAATCCTTTTTCAAGTAGGATTAGTCCATGGGCCTTTGGCTGGAACATGGACAATAGACCAACACAAATCTCCCTCAAGGACGGATAAACACCATATATTAAAATACTTGTAACTGGTCAGAATTAACACATAATATTTTGACCTTAATTTCAGTCTTATCAAATTCAAACTTTATCAACCCATATAAAACTAAATTTAAAAGCAAAGTTTAATAAATCTATTCAGACAAATGTAGGGTTTTTACTGGCCCTAATTTTGGTTTTTTTAAATTTCAAACTTCGTCGAACTAATTCTAAAACAAAATCTTTGTTAATCTATGCAGCTACATGTAGAAATCAGATGAATAAACATTCAAAATCAAAACATGATTGAGGGAAAAACAGATGAAGATAAAAAAATTACGAATTCGAATCATTCAATTGAAGAGGGGGACGAAGAAATAAGAAAGCTTATCTTCAAATTGCAGTCGACGTTGAAGAAGATGACAAAAGATATGGAGAACAAAAACCTTTTGTTATCCTCTTCAATAGAAGAGAGAGTGATGAGATGAAGGTAGGTGTTACATGTCTTTTCAAATGGAGGATGAAAGACATGTATGTGTAGATGTAGTGAAAAGTCATACTTATCCTTGACTTAAATTGTAATGACAAAAATAAGCAAGCATGTTGATTCCAGCCTATACTGATGCTTCTAATATAGTAGAAATTTAAAAAATTCTAAATAAAAGTTATTTCAAAAACGAATTAATCTTTATTGTAGTAACAAACATATCCATCATATAGGGAGTCTTAAAACTTTCCACCACGCTCCTACTTCTTAACAAAAACTTTTAAGTAAAACAAAATTTCAATTTAAGAAATACATTAGTGTTCTGAAACATAAGTAATATACTGGATATAATAAAGACAAAGATATATGGGGAGTAGAGTGTAGAGATCAGTTTATTCAAATGTCTTCTTCTCTCATTTGTGTATATAATGGTGAAAGAATAACTCTATTTATAGGTTGAGAAATCACTCCAAAAGTCACCATATTAAGTAACATAATAAATAGATACATACTTATCCAAAAGGGTTAATAGAACCTAGGAAATATGAATAGTTATTCATGTATTAACTCAATGAATTTATAACACTCCCCCTTGGATGTCCAAAGACAATGTGTCTCGTTAAAACTTTACTTAGAAAAACCCAATGAGAAAAAGCCTAGTGAAGGAAAAAGAGTACACATATCTCATAATACGCTTTTAATATTTCTTCATTAAAAACCTTATCAGAAAAATTCGATAGGGACAAAACCATGGTCAAGGAAAAGAGTACTGCGCATACTTCACCCGTCTAATGAAAGTTTAACTTAATATCTAAGAGGTGACACATTCCAATCTTATATCTCAACTTCTCAAATATTGGTATTAACAACACCTTAATAAACACGTCTGCAAGATCTGTTGAACTTCTATTTCATTATTTTGTAGAATATCATGTGTGAAGAAGAACTTTAGTGAAATGTACTTTATCTGGTCTCCTTTGATGTATCATCCCTTCAATCGATCTATACATACAACATTATGTTCATACAAGGTGACTGGAATACCTAGAAAAATCACACAATTCTCGATATCTGCATATTGAATAATCTGTATCTGCACCAATTCCACTTATACATGATATTATTCAATCATTTTCATGAGATCTAAATTGATTTTTCTTTATATTAAAAAATCTCACAATCATTAGTGTACTCAATGGAATTGTTTCAAGACCTTTTGAATCCTTCAAGGATTTTTATATAACCTTCATCATTTATCTATACATGATAACATTCATTACACATATTCAAATATTTCATTTATTGTCAGACTTAAACAAGACTCATTGCATCTGCCATAAGAGAGTAGTATCTCAATTTAATAATATTGGGACTTTTGAGAAAAAACTTTATGCTCCAAGGCACATATTGTACTTTATATCTTACGGTTATACTTCCGCACGATAATTCATCGTATCCCACTGACATTATATCTTGATTCATGGACTATAATTCTAAAACATAACTTTTGCAATGAAACATTATGTACTTGAATTGCAAATTTTATTTGTCCAATCATTTATCTGTCCACACTATATGACAGATTTGAATTCAAGATCCTCATCATCATTTGTAGCATCGAGTGTTACGTCATATATAAAATACCGTCGACGGCCTTATGACTTGATTCCAATATGAAATAACTTATTGAGATCTCTTTTATCATCATTTCAGGAACCTGAACATTTGCCAAGGTTTTTATGAAATGTTATGTCAATGTGCTCCTTTAATAGCACTTGCCTCATTATCATGATCATATTGATCATTTTCTCTTTTCCTTCTTCAATGAATCTTACATTGGAATCGATCGGTCTATTACGTTTCAGGCGTATCATAGACTCTGTCTTTCAAGGACTTTTCGTTGGAGCATTTGCAGCTGATTATCTCTTGAACTTCAAGTTCATATTTTTTTTAAACGAGGATTTAGATATTCATACTTAACGTCATAATAATTTTCAGTTGTCAACCATGTCTCCCCCCTAATGTTAGGAAATCTAACATTCATCTCAACCTTATCAAAAATTTCATATATGAACGTGGGTGGAACAATTAAAATCATAACCGCATATTAAAACTTTAGATGAAAATTATTTGGTTCCTGACCCTGAACCAATTCTGATGGGAAAATCTTGTTGGATTGATGCATACGTGTGTTGCTACATGTTAAATAAATTTATCTCATACCAAATTTTATTTGGGAGTTCTGTTCTCATACCAATGGTTTAACTATAATTGGAGAAATACAATTTCTGCTATTAACCAACCACGATTATCATACAATTTCATATTTTGAAACTATGCTCTTAATTTAGAAATTCGAACAAATGACCTAACAAGTGAACAGGTCCATATTCACCTTTTTGATATATTCCAAGTAATTTTAGGGAATACAATTTCAACCTTAATTGGTACAATAATACTTTTATTATGAGAATAAGTGATACACTCAAACTTACTTCTCAAGAACAAAGTAAAGCGGTCGTGTCAAGTAAACATCCCAAATATTGAGGTTGGGATCGTTCCCACGAGGAAAATTGTTTAGACTTAACCTCAATCTATTATTACTATTGTTCAGTCAATTACTTCCTTGGAAAGCAAAAATGATAAATAAATAAAATTGGGGTTTTCTATTTCTAAATAAATGAAAATAACTAGCGAAATTGAAGGAGACAACTAACAGCTTCAAATGTTGGAGTTTAATCAATTAATAAAAATAACTAGGGTTTGCGTGTTCCCCACAGGTTCATAACTTGATAATTCTAACTATAACAATTCTTTCCTAGTATCTTGGATGCAAAGTGATAAGTTATGTATTTCTAAATCCTTGGTCCGGCATCTAGAAAATTTCACTTTGCACCTTGGTCTGGCTACGTGTGTTGCTATACTAACCCTTATCTTTACCTCATATTAAGCATCGTATTCGATATTTGACTAAGTTATTACCTCGTACCAATCAATACTAGGCTATTAGATAGTATACACTAAATCTATGTTGATAATTCTTTTCCTATTATCTACCTCCTTGGTCCGGCAAGTAGCATTAAGGCGAGTTCTAACGTTGGCCATTTGTTAAAAAGACTTCTAAGCGAAAGAATTATCAATATACGCAAGACACTACTCTTTAATTGTTATTTTAGTTAGGTTTTACCTCATTATTCGCCTATGGTTCCCACAACCCTAGTTATGGAGTTTAGTTACCCATAGTCATAATCACAATATTCAAATATATGATATAAGAATTCATGCACTTACTTCAATGAGAAAGAGTAAAATCCGAAAGTTCACTTGATTAATCAGCAAAAGTCACCAACAATCAATTACAAAAGTCTAAAATATTCAAGAATCTCAAAATAATCAAGAATCTCAAAAAGAGTCTAAAAACAATTAAGAGTCTAACCAAATAATCCTGAGTCTAACCAAATAATCCAGAGTCTAACCTCAAAAACGAGATTTTTCGAACTATTGATATAAAAAAATAAAAACCTAATTCAATAAGGACTCTATTTGCTGGACATCTGTCAAAACGCGGGTGGGTCGACGGACCTCGCGACGGATCGTCGTGGTTAAGACGGACCGTCATGGACTCTGTCGTCCCATACTTGTGCAATTTTTTTGGTGCTCTCTTCTTTACCCTCGACGTCAGATATGACGGATCTTGAACGGCACAACGGTCCGTCGAGGGTCTCCATTCCAAAATACTTGAACTCTTGGAATTTGGGTACTGGGACTACTTCTCTGATCTTCATGACGAACCAGAAGGACATACCATCATAGCTACGACGGACCGTCACGTACTCCGTAACCCCACACTTGGTCAGACTTCCCCATCTTCCTTCAGCAGCTGCAGTACGATGCCACCTATGGACCGTCACGAGCATGATGGACCATCACAAGCTCCGTAGGTGGTACTTTTCTGTATTTCTTGCTCAAAAACCTCCGCATTCATCTTTTAGACAAATTTCCTGTAAATAAAAAGAAACTTACATAAAAATTAGCACAAAAAGGCTTTTGGACACACTAAACTTAAGTAAAAGTATTAATAATACCGTGAAACCACGGTATATCAACACCCTCAACTTGAATTCGTTGTTTGTCCTCAAGCGGCGCACTATGACTCAATACAAAATCTTTGTACAATAGTATCCATGCTTTATCCTTCGCAATCATTTGGCTATCAATCCCGATCAATCTCATCATGTTTATGCATGATATCACTATTAGGCTTGAATTATGTGGAATCAGACCATGACACAAACTCAGCATGCACTAACACCTATCTTCTTCAATTTCTCACCGAGGTGCTAATATTTCCGGTATTGCAACTAGTGTCCTCACTTCAAAACAAAATCCTCATTTTTCACACAATGATTTCAGTTTGAGTATAAAGATTATTTTTCAACACTCACTCTCAGAACAAATTCACACTCATTCATACATATTGCCATATGCTTGCCCTTATTTTCACTGCTTTAAGTTCGCTATACAACTCTTAGGATCACAATAGGACTTTCTTAGCTTGTAACATAGGATCGAGGTCAGGTAGGGTATATTTAGGTATACTTTAGTGACTTTTTACCCTCCTTGACATATCGGCTAAACATACCATTTTCTATCACTTTATTTTGCCCAGTTTCTCATATTCTTTCACCTTGCTATTTTCCCTTCATTCTTCATTTGTGTAAGTGACTCTCTTCCTTTCTTGCTTGTATTTCTTGTATTTTTTTTTACTTTTCTTTCAACTAATTCTTGAGTCACTTTACTTTTGTTCTTTCTCTCTCTTTGTTCTTTCAACCCCACTTTCCAGAGCATTCCTCATAATAGCCACCCTCACACTCACTTGACATCTCATTACTCTACCAGATTATCAGACACCTAGTTCGAATTTTAGACTTAGGGTCATGCAGTGGTGTACCTCTATGTCATGCTTATAGCAACAAATTTATCAATTACTATGCCTAGTCATACATCATTTTCCAATTTATCAGGATATTATTTTAGCCATCATGCTTCAGAATTAAACTATGTACAGAAGATATAGACATGCCGGTTCAACAGAAAAAGTAATCAGTCTCTTGGGGGAAAAAACACAGGCAAGAAAACCCCAAAAGACAATAGTGAATTGAGCTACTCAGACTTCACCCTAGCACTCACTTTCCATTTACCCCACCCCAACAAAAAGACATGCAATTGTCCCCAATGCATAAAAAAATTGAACTACTAGAGTGGTAGGTGAAGCAAACCTTGGGCGCAAAGCGCCGACGATCAGCAAGCTCGTAGGTCCGGTTCCCGGAACCCACTACCTCTGTAATATGGACACCCTCAGTAGTGTCCTAAGCATCAACAACACTATCAGCAGTGCCTCCCGCTATCTCCACATTTCTGTATCTAGACACCACAGGGGCTAACTCTACTGCTCTCATCAAATGCGGATCCATATCAGCAAGCGAGGCTCTCCTCGCAGCCTCCATCTCATGGCGCTCCTTCTTCCGTGCTCGAGATTCATCCTCCTCTCGACCCCTAAGCCTCTTGACATGCTCTCGAGGGGAAGGTGGTGGAATCTCTGAAATGGTGAATAGGGCCGCCATCACTGTGTCTTCAACAGGAGGATCTGCAGAAGGGGCCTCAGACTCAGGCACCCTAGCCTCTAAGATCATGTCGATGTCTGTGTGAAGATTGTCGACTGCAGCCTAAAGGATCGACACATCCACCTGAGGGGCTGGTCGGGCTAACACCCGCAACTCAAAAGCGTCCTAGCGCTGATGAACCTCAGCAATTTTCCGCTCTGTGTGCTGGACCATTCTCCGCTCCAAGCGCTCTTCTGCCTCAGCAATAGACCTCTGCATCCAAGGCTGGATGTCATGCAGAAGTGTAGACATTTGTGCCTCTAATTTTTGGACCCTAGCAAGCGGGAAGAGAGAGGGAAAAGGGGCTGAGAGGAGCTCAGGGTAGTGCTACTACTAGACTCGACCGGGGTTGTGTCAGTGGAAGCCGCCTGCGTAGCCGTGCGGGCATGTGCTACCGTATCAGCCAGATTGTCACCAAGTGGAGGCAACTCTGGATGGGGCCCTCTGCGTGGAGCCAACTCATTGGCCTCATCCCTGATGAGGCCGATATCAACAGTTCCCACCGGGTCTTGAGCTGATCAACGTACCATATAGGCACACTTGCGGACCTGCATAGAGAAAATATCATGCACGGTAAAGGGTAGGTAGTAGTGACCTTAAAAGCCCTCTCGTGCATGACTGCCTGTAGAAGCCAAGAAAAATCCACCTCAAACCCGGCTATCATCGCTACCATCAGTACTGCTCGATCCCATGTGACTATATTACTAGCGGCTGTGGGGGAAAGGCAGTGGCGGACAATCAACCACAAAAACATCGCCGTGAATGTCAGGTTGGACTTTTTGATGGCTCCCTTCAGCTCGGTCACCCAGTCAGCACCCTCTCCATCAACGGACAAATGCAGGGCCATCCACCTTTTGGTGGTCTCTCTCAGCGATGGCTCACGCAGGAATTGGCCATCTTTGAAAATATGCCATCGGTAGTCAAACTCGGCGGTGAGAGGGGTCCGATTGGTATCAACATTCTCGCCGTATAGATACAGGCGGATAGCAGGCAGGGAGATATCAACCTGAATGTCACATACTCGAACCTGCTCCAGTGGGGCCTGTTTGGCGGGGGCAGCCCGCCTATAATCTGTGATCTGAGATTCTCTATTTAGGAGGCGTAGAACTCTCAGACCAACTCTTCACTGTAACGTCCCAACGGACGCGCTGTCCACTCCAGTCCATGTCTGGTGAAGAGATTGTAGATCTCTAGCATCGTCGAGAGACTTTCCGTAAGGACCCGCCGCTCCAATGTAAGTGTCGAGTCATGACTCCTTTGTCATTCAACAACTTAAAATCGGAATAGACTTGATACTGCCCGTCGACACACCACCGGTTGGGCTGGTCGCTAACCGGGGCGAGCGCACGAGTTGTTGAACCAGGTGTGGATTCCGAACTGTCAGCCTCATCAGACCAGGAAGACTCTGCAGCGGTGGCGGGTGCGGAAACCTCAGTAGATCGGAGGCTTCCTCCGACCACAAAACTCCTAAGGAGCCAGACGCTCCTTCTTCATTAGTAGCAGACCAAGAAGGTGTGCCAGTCAGTGTGGGCTCCTCATCAGACTGGGAGGCAGTGACTACGCTGAACGCCACCTTTTTGGGTGTGGCTCTGGAAGCACGTGCAGCTCGGGATGGGGTGGAAGTGCCTGGGGGCACGTACTCGGGGTCACGCTCATCATTAGAGCTAATGACCTAGCGGGCAGACGGGGCGGCAGACTTCGATTGCCCGCGTGCGTAGACTCGATCTTTTTTTGGTGCCATAATAGATAGTACCTGTAAAGAATCAATATTAGTACTAAAAAGCAGACAAGACTAGCAAAACCACACAAAATAAATAAATGAGTTAAGATGTAATGACATTTCTATAGTAACAGTGAAACACAACGAACCAGGTGACGGCTCGTCATGAGTACGACGGACCGTCATGTGGTCCGTCGTGTCTTACTTAGACTATGTTTATATGGAGAACCCTAAAAGAGAGTCTCTGACAAGTATGACGGTATATGCAGGACGAACCGTCACAGGTACGACGGTCCGTCGTGGGTGTCCGTTAGAGGACACTTGAAAAAAAATATGGAGACCCTTAGAAGAGAGGTATCTGACCGTCATAACGGTATGTGCAGGACGGACCGTCGAGGGTATGACGGTCCATCGTAGTTGTCCGTAAGAGGACACTTGGAAAAAGTATGGAGACCCTTAAGAGAGGTGTCTCTGACCGTCATAACGGTTATGCAGGTAGTGGGTATGACGGTCCGTTGGAGGACACTGAGAAAAATAGAGAGACCCTTAGGAACAGAGTCTCTGACAAGCAGAACAGTTGTGCAGGACGGACCGTCGTGGGAATGACGGTCCGTCGCATGTGTCCGTTGGAGGAAACTTAGAAAAAGTGAGAGACTGTTAGGAACAGTGTCTCTGACAACCAGAACGGTTGTGCAGGACGGACCGTTGTGGGAACGACGGTCCGTAGCATGTGGCCGTAGGTGGACACTTGGAGAAAATTGGACAGTGGGGTGTTAGGGTTGTTAAAACGGACCCAATGACGGTCCGTCGTGGGTACGACGGTCCGTCATCGAGGTCTCGTTCTGTAACTCAGTGACAGAACTTTGGGATGCCCCATACATCCCATATGACCCAAATAGAATTGGTAGTGTTTTAACCTACATTTTTCTAACCCAAATACCTAGTAAACTAGCAATGCTAAAGCACCTATTTCTAGAGTTGTAACACAGTAATTTCAGGATTTTCAACCTAGGTCAGACAGAATTTTATTAAAGAATGAACCTATCAAGAAGAACTAGGCTAATACCAATTGCTAAACAAATATGCAATATAAATGAGTATAAATTAGAGACACGTACCTGAGAATTTGAGATAAACAAGAGAGAAAGGTACTTGGTGATCAAGTAGAGACCCACAACAGCAGCTCCGACTAGTAGATAATGAATTTTAGGAAATTAAAGAATTTGGGGAAAATGATCAGTTGTAAGAGAGAGGGGTTATGATCTTTGGAAGTTGAAAAGGGAGGGAAATGGGTGAAAGAGTGAAGGAATGGGGTGAAATGAAGGGTTGGGGTTTTTAAATGTTGAACTTTATTAATTAAACCAGTCGGGTCGGGTACGCTTTATTAATGACGCGACGAGTCCCCGATGATGGTCCGTCTCAGTTGTGACGGTCCGTCGTTGGTTTCGTCGCGTGTGCCCTAGTTTGAAAATAACAAAAAGACGTACTTGGTACGACAGATTCATCCGACGATCCGTCACAGGCACAACGGTCCATTGTTGTATCCGTCAGTGACTGCTGCAGAGTGATTTCTGCAGAATTTCGTGGTGATGTGCCTGCAAATTTAAAACACATTAGTAGAAAATGCTACCATTACTATAAATAAAAACTATAAGTATTGAGTTGCCTCCCAACAAGCGCCTGATTTAACGTCGCGGCATGACTGAGGACACTTGATTACTCAGCCTTCATCAAGATGGTATGCCTCTATTACTTCATTCACCGATGTAGTATGCCCAAAATAGAGTTTTATTCGTTCTCCATTCACCTTAGACCGCACTCCCTCCTTGGTTTTTAAATCAACTGCTCCATGAAAGAATACTTGGGTAATCATGTAAGGTTCAGGTTTGGACTTGAGCTTGCCCGGAAGAAAATGCAACCTAGAATTGTCGAAATGCACCAAATCACCAACCATAAACTCTCGTTTTTCACTTTTTAGTTCGTTATCCTTCTTCATATTTTCTTTGTGGGATATGACAAATACCTATTGGAGCTCACCACTCTGCCTCATAGACCTACAAATGTTGAAGGTCGCTTCTTCATTATTCAACCGAAATTTTATCTTGCCCTTTTCCATATCAACTAAAGCTCTACCTGTAGCAAGGAATGGCCTCCCAAGAATAATAGAAACTTCAAAATTGACTTCACAATCAAGAATAAAAAATCTGCCGGAAATATGAATGACTCCACTTTTACTAGCACATCCTGGAGTATCCCTATAGGCCTTTTTACTGTTCGATCAGCCAGCAGTAGCCGCAATGCAGTGGGCTTTGGGTCACCCAAACCCAACTTCTTGTAAATCGAGAGGGGCGTGAGATTTATGCTTGCCCCAAGATCACATAATGCTTTCGCGAAATGTAATGACGCGACTGTACAAGGAATAGTGAACGCACTTGGATCTTCTTTCTTTTGTGCGAGAGATCTTGTAGAAATACGCTACAATGCTCCATTTTATCATCATCCTCTAAAGTGATCGATCTTTTCTTTGTAACCAGATCTTTCATAATTTTGGCATAATAGGGCATTTGTTCTAGAGCTTCTACCAAAGGGACATTGATAGAAAGTTGCTTCAACATTGTTATAAAACGCCGATATTTACCATCCTCGGTATTTTTCACTAATCTCTGATGAAAGGGGGGTGGTGGTCTAGGCTTGGGAATTACCTTTATAGGGACTTCTGCATCTTTTCCAGTGCTATCTTCTGCTTCACCACTACCCTCTACCACCTTATCATTATCCTTTCTCACCTTTTCCTCATTAGACGGCATAGATGGGTCAATGGTTTGCTACCACCCCGAGTAGTGATTGCCATACAGTGTGCATCATTTTTTGGATATTGGACAGTGTTGCTAGGAAGAGTGCCCGATTGCCGTGTGTTCACAGTTGCAGATAATTGCGCCATTTGCAACTCGATCTGCTTAATCGATATTGCATGTGTATCAAATTTTTGCCCAATACCAGCTAAATCACTCCTTAACTCTTTATTATGCTCATCACTAGCATCGAACCTCCTCATCATTTTATGCAACATATCCTCAACTCGCGCCATACTACCTCCACCATCCCTAGAAGTAACTTCACAATTTTGAGGAGGAACATAGGGCTCATTCCTATCATTTCTATTACCATAGTTACCCTTGTTGAAGTTGTTGTCGCGGTTGTAGTTTCCATCTCGGACATAATGACCCTCACGGTTATAGTTACCATAGTTCCGACCTTGGTTCCCATGAACTTGGCGCTAATTCTCCTGATTAGAGCCTTGGGCACTTGGTCAGAAACCCCCCGTATGCTCATTTACTACATAGGAATCCTCCTCATAATAGCACTCATCATTTTGTGGCGGTGGTTTCGATAAGTAGTTGACTGCATTTATCTTTTCTGCACCCCAGTTACATGTTTTAGTACCAACCCAAGCTCAGTTCTCATCTGATCCATTTCTTCACGAATCTCATTTGTGGCTGGGTTGTGAGTGGACTGCACTGCGAAGGTATTTCTCCCGGTATCTGACTTCCTAGTACTCCAAGCTTTATTATTCCCGGAGATTTTCTCTAATTTTGCAGCAATCTCAGCATAAGGACACTCCTCATAAGATCCACCTGCTATAGTGTCCAACACCGCTTTATTATTATCATCATGTCCCCGATGGAAGTATTCCCTCAGTGACTCATCATCTATGCGGTGATTGGGTACGCTTCTAAAATATGACGTGAATCTATCTCAAGAACTACTAACTGACTCTACTGGTAGTGCCACAAAGTTGTTCACTCTGTCTTTGTGATTTAGTTTCTTGGAGACCGGGTAGTAGCGTGCTAAGAAAATGTCCCTTAGTTGGTTCCAAGTGAAAATTGAGTTGTAAGGGAGCTCAGTGAACCATATAGCAGCCTCTCCCGTCAGTGAGAGAGGAAACACTCTTAGCCCTATTACATCCAAGTCCAAGACAGGCCTCCCTACACAGCTTTTACACACTGCCCTAACCTTAGCTATATGGGCATGTGGATCCTCAGAAGGTAGCCCTGAAAGCAAACCTCTGCAGTGAGCATTTGCATCAGGCTACTAGTTACCACAAAGGTGTGGCCTGGTGGTAGAGGGGGCAAGACAAGTGGCCCATCGGAGTCTTCTATATTGTCCTACCCTCTGTAGTATTTTTGGGGCCGTGGAGCGGGATTTTGTCCCCCCTGTTGGTGTTCACCCGGAGCATCAGGTAACAACTGACCATGAACATTAACCGGAGCTGGGATGTTCTGGTTTGAATCATCATCATTGATTTCCAAGTTCCGATTCATGTTGCGTAGTGTACGCTCTAATTCGTGATCATAGGGAAACAAGGATTCTCTTCCTCTCCGTGTATTTGGCATACAAGGAAGATGGTTCTGCAAGAATCAAAAACAATAAAATAAATTAAAATCAAGAAAATATCAACTAAACAATAGCAATAAATTTAAGTTAATCTAGAAGCTACTTTCCCCGGCAGCGGCGCCAAAATTTGATACGCTTAAACTTACTTCTCAAGAAGGAAGTGAAGCGGTCGTGTCAAGTAAATGACCCAACTAATGAGGTTGGGATCGTTCCCACAGGTTCATAACTTGATAATTCTAACTATAACAATTCTTTCCTAGTATCTTGGATGCAAAATGATAAGTTATGTATTTCTAAATCCTTGGTCCGGCATCTAGAAAATTTTACTCTGCACCTTGGTCTGGCTACGTGTGTTGCTATACTAACCCTATTTTTACCTCATATTAAGCATCGTATTCGATATTTTACTAGTTATTACCTCGTACCAATCAATAATAGGCTATTAGATAGTATACACTTAATCTATGTTGATAATTCTTTTCCTAGTATCTACCTCCTTGGTCCGGCAAGTAGCATTAAGGCGAGTTCTAACGTTGGTCATCCGTTAAAAAGACTTCTAAGCGAAAGAATTATCAATACATGCAAGTCACTATTCTAGAATTGTTATTTTAGTTAGGTTTTACCTCATTATTCGCCTATGGTTCCCACAACCCTAGTTATGGAGTTTAGTTACCCATTGTCATAATCACAATATTCAAATATATGATATAAGAATTCATGCACTTACTTCAATGAGAAAGAGTAAAATCCAAAAGTTCACTTGATTAATCAGCAAAAGTCACCAACAATCAATTACAAAAGTCTCAAAATATTCAAGCATCTCAAAATAATCAAGAATCTTACAAAGAGTCTAAAAAATAATCAAGAGTCTAACCAAATAATCTCGAGTCTAACCAAATAATTCAGAGTCTAACCTCAAAAACGAGGTTTTTCAAACTTTTTATATAAAATAATAAAAACCTAATTAAATAAGGACTCTATTTGCTGGAAATCTGTCAAAACGCGGCTGGGTCGACGGACCTCGCGACGGATCATCGTGGTTACGACGGACAGTCATGGAATCCTTCGTCCCATACTTGTGCAATTTCTTCTGTTTCTCTCTTCATTACCCTCGACGACAGATATGACGGATCGCCACCGGCACAACTGTCCGTCGAGGGTCTCCGTTCCAAAACACTTGAACCTTTGGAATTTGGGTACTGTGACTACTTCTCTGATCTTTATGACGAACCAGCAGGATGGATCGTTATGGCTACGACTGACCTTCACGTACTCCGTAACCCCACAGTTGGTCAGACTTCCCCATCTTTCTTCAGCAGCTGCACTACGATGCCACCTACGGACCGTCACGAGCATGACGGACCATCACAAGCTTCGTAGGTGGTACTTTTCTATATTTCTTGCTCAAAAACCTCCGCATTCATCTTTTAGACAGATTTCCTACAAATAAAAAGAAACTTACATAAAAATTAGCACAAAAAGGCTTTTGGACACACTAAACTTAAGGAAAAAGTATTAATAATACTGTGAAATCACAGTACATCAATAAGCAATACAATAGAGTTGTTAAAGAATCTTTTATTTGTTCGTCATATAAACAAGGTGAATTCTCATTTACTTTTGCATCATTATTAGACTGGAATGACCAATCGATCACGCCAACTGATCTTTATTTTTCTCAAACCTTTCGTAAAGGTGAGTTGCGGTATATATCATTTTTTCTCAAACCTCCGTTAGAGCCTAGAGGTGAGTGATGGCATATATTCAACCGATAATGATTTTATCACATCTTGATTCATTCTCTTTCAAAATGATGGAGCACTCACGATGTTTATCATACACCACATTCTATTCAAGAATTGGACTAATCATTTATATGTGCTTCATAAATTTGCATTATAAGCACACTGTCATGTCTTAAAAAATTTATCATTTTTGCATGACTCACCTCAACATAACTTTGAAAGGTCAAATGTACAACCAATTTATCTTCCTTTATTTTGATAGAGGATTTTTATTTTATTAGGTCGTATGACGATTACTGGTCCAATGACATTTCATACCATTATGATGATAAGAATTACCTTCACATTTTAAAGGATTATTTATAGAACCAATAATGTTCTTCCTTTTATAATTACCACAATGATGACTATTTTAATTATGTTGCTCCACGCCCTTATTCATACATTTAATTATTTGTATTCTTTCAAACATATTATTCAGTGCTATCATATTCATATGATAAAATGAAGCAATTGGGAGGATTTCAAACTTATTATTTACTGTTATCACATTCATTTCATGGAATTGAGCAAATATAATGGGATAAATTTCATGACTTTTCATCAAATCCTTAATCATCATTATATCATCATTATAGTGCATTGACTCAAAATCAATGTCTTACCCACACAAGACATGTTATGTCATAATTCTATGGGACTCGAACTCAATCTTTATCATCATGGTGCATCAAAACTCATATTGATGTCTTACCTTCTTGGTGCGATAGAATATCAATCTACCACTTTACCTCAACCATTTTTCATTATGATGCATCCTGACTTTAACCGGATGTCTTACTCATTTGGTGCGATGTGACTTGAATTCGCCGTCTTACCCTTAACCAATGGTATAATAGACCAAAGTACAACATGACTCACTTTTTAAGTCTTTCAAAACATTGAAATAAAATTCATAAATATAAAACTCAAACTCATGCTGCCAAAACTTTATGTCTTCTTCCTGTTAAGAAATTTTGTAGGGCATATTATATTCAATTAGTAATAGTCTATGTCTATGGTTCCTAGACAGTATCAGTGATTGAACACAATTATATTCTAAATCATAAGAAGATTCTACAAAAAAACATACATGACTTTGTGCATATATAGATTGATTCCGTAGTTTCATTTTTCCTTCTTGATTCTCATAATGAGATCAACCAGAACATAAGTTTAAAGAAAAAATTAAAAAACAATCTCAATCGACTAGAGTCTCGTGTTAATAATGTTTTATAAAACATAAGTAATATATTGAAAATAATATAGACAAAGATATATGGGGTGTAGAGTGTAGAGATCATCTTATTCAAATGTTTTCTTCTCTCATCTGTCTTCATAATGGTGAAAGAACAACCTTATTTATAATTTGAGAAATCACTCAAAAAGTCATCATATTAAGTATCATAATAAATGAATACATTCTTATCCAAAAAGGTTAATAGAACCTAGGGAATATCAATAGTTATTCATATATTAACTCAATGGACAATCCGCTCATTCAATAAATTTATAACATTTAGCTAAATAATCTACATCTTTAATATACAAAATTGTCAAAAGTATCCAAGTAATTATTTATTTATTTCTTATTTTCTTAAATTAATTTTTTTTGACAATGAATTAGATATTTAGTCATTATCTAAAATTGTAAAACTAAATGCTTATCGAATTAAATATTGTAACGACATGTTTAGTCGTTTTGAGCAGCAGATTTTATTTTTGGAAAAACTGGCTGAGTCGACGGAACCCACGACGGACCGTCATGGGCACGACGGACCGTCGAGGGGGTCTCGTTCCAAAACACTTAGAATTCTGAAATTTGGGTACTGAAATCGACTCTCTGAACTTCGTAACGAAATGGAAGGACGGAGTCGTGGGCACGACGGACCGTCACACATCTTCCACAGAAATTAAGTCTCTGAACTTCGTGACGACCTGGCAGGACGGACCGTCGTGGGCACGACGGACCGTCACAGACTCTTCAAGGAAATTGAGTCTCTGAACTTTGTGACGAACCTGCAGGACGGACCGTCGCAGGCACGACAGGACGTCACAGGTTGCGTAATCCCAGTCTGGGTCGGATTTCTGTTTAAGTTTTAAAGGGGCGTTTTGGACTATTCCTGCTATAATTATAAATTTAGTGGGTTAATCTTAATAATTTAACTACTTGGGGGATAAAAGAGGTAACCTTGAATTAATTAATGGGTTAATTCATCATCTTTTATACTTAATTATATGCTAATTAGGGAAAAAGAAAGAGGGTTTGAATAAGAAAAATAGAAAGAACAAAGAGAGAGAGAGGATCGATTGAACGAGATAGAGGAGAAACGAAGAGGAAACAAAGCTTTGGGAAATTGCTTGCTTGATCAAAATTCTTCGGTGGAGGTAGGTTATGGTTTTTATGCTATTCGTAGTAAACTCTTAATAGCGAATGATATGTATTGGGTAGTATTGTAAACCCTTCTATATGCTTAATTGTATGTTTGCATGAATGTGATTATATAATTGTGATAAAATAAGCATGATGAAGCTATTGAATCCTAAATCTTGAAAGAAACCCTAATCTACTTTGTTAATGATGATGCCTTGGTATAAAAGAAGGCTTGATGAACGAAAGTAGTGAGATTAGGGGATCGGGTGCCACGTTCCGGTACCAGGATAGAAATAGAGGATCGGGTCCCATGTTTCGGTACCAGGATAGAAATAGAGGATCGGGTGCCACGTTCCGGTACCAGGATAGTATATGAGGATCGGAGTGTCACGTTCCGACACCAGGATAGTATATGGATCGGGTGCCACGTTCCGGTACCAGGATAGTATATGAGGATCAGAGTGTCACGTTCCGACACCAGGATAGTATATGGATCGGGTGCCACGTTCCGGTACCAGGATAGAATGAGGATCAGAGTGCCACGTTCCGGCACCAGGATAGAATATGGATCGGAGTGTCACGTTCTGACACCAGGATAGTATATGGAGCGGAGTGTCACGTACCGACACGAGAGAAATAAAGATAATGAATCTTGAAAGATGTTAATATACTCGATTTAATGAACCTAATTCCCAAATGAGTATGATGGGGAGGCGTGAGTCCTCATTGATGTGCTTGGTGTTGTGACCAAGGGTTATGATAATTGATATTGCTATAGATTGAGTACTGTAGTTGATTTTATGATGTTATCTGATATATACTGTTTTCTATTTTGAGTTGGCCGATAATACCTACTTAGTACTTGTGTTTTGTACTGACCCCTATTTGTATGTTCTTTCTTTGTTATTTGTGGAGTGCAGCAAACATACCGTTGCCTTCAACTCAACCGCAACTCTAGCCAGTCTTTAATACACCGGATTTCAAGGTGAGCTTATGCTTCTAGCTTGGACTGGATCTTCCTCTTCATGTCTTGATGCCTTGAAGTTCCGGCATGGACTGTTCTTGTGATGATGACTTCCAGATTTTGGGGATAATGAGTTATAAATTTTAGAATTTTTTTAATTGATTTTGTTAATGAGTTTTAAGTCTTCCGCATTGTATTTTGTTCAATATGTTTGGGTTTAGATTGGTTGGTTCGCTCACATAGTAGGATAAGTGTGGGTGTCACTCGCGGCTTGGTTTTGGGTCGTGACAAACTTGGTATCAGAGCATTAGGTTCGTTGGTCTCATCACACAAGAACGAGTCTAGTAGAGTCTTAAGGAACGGTAGGGGGACGCCTTTACTTTTCTTTGAGAGGCTATAAGACTTTAGGAAAATTCCATTCTTTATTTCTTTCTTTCGTGCTATTACTTGGATCCAATTGGTATCTAGGTGATACAAATTGGTATCTGACCACCTTCACTCTATTTCGCAGATGGTTAGAACTAGAGCAACGACTGCGCCGACACCAACACCGGCAAGACAAGATGCGTCTGAGCAAGCCACTGGGGCTGTAGCTCGGAGAGGAGTAGTGGCAAGAGGCCGTGGTAGAGGTCGCGGGAGGACGTCCTCTAGAGGAAGAGGACAAGCACCTAGACCATCTGGTACTAGGGCGGTGACTCCTCCACCAACTGAGGAAGTGGCAAGAGAGGGTGAGGAAGGGGAGAATGAACAAGTGCAGAACGAGGAATTGCCACCCCAACCTACCCCAGAGATGATCAATCAGATTCTTGCTTATCGTAGCGGGTTATCTGATCAGGGCCAGACACCTCCAGTGTTTTCTGCACCAGCACCTCAGGTTCTGGAGGTACAACATGCAGCTACTGTGGCTCCTCGCATGGATGCCTCATTGGAAATAGGCATGTTTCCTCGTCTGACTACAGGGCCTATAATGACAAATGATCAGCATGAACTTTTCGGTAAGTTCTTGAAATTGAAACCTCCAGTCTTCAAGGGTGCTGAATCTGAGAATGCCTACGATTTTCTGGTTGACTGTCATGAGCTACTACACAAGATGGGTATAGTAGAACGGTTTGGTGTTGAGTTTGTGACTTATCAGTTTCAAGGGAACGCCAAAATGTGGTGGCGGTCACATGTTGAGTGTCAACCAACAGAGGCACCACCTATGACTTGGGCATCATTCTCTAGCTTGTTTATGGAGAAGTATATCCCCCGGACTTTGAGGGATAGGAAAAGAGATGAGTTCTTGAGCCTAGAGCAAGGTAGGATGTCGGTTACTGCATATGAGGCTAAGTTTCGTGCATTATCCAGGTATGCCACCCAACTTTGTTTCAGTCCACAAGAGCGGATTCGCCGTTTTGTGAAGGGGTTGAGGTCAGAATTGCGGATTTCAGCCTTACAAGTAGCGGCTACGGCAAAATCCTTTCAAGAAGTTATAGACTTCGTGATAGAGGTGGAAGGAGTGAAGCCAGATGACTTCACCATGGCATCGACATCAAAAAGGTTTCGAAAGGGAGGTGATTTTAATGGTTCTTACTCTAGAGGACAGGGTTTAGGAGGCTACTCAGTCCGACCAATTCAGTCTTCACTACAGACTGTAGTTGGGGGTCCACCTCAGACCAGTCAACACTTCTCTGAGAGACCTATGCTTGACTCCAGAGAGTGTTATGGATGTGGGGAGACTGGACATATTAGGAGGAATTGTCCAAAACAGAGTTATAGACCCCCAGTAGCTAGAGGTAGAGGTGGTCATGGTAGAGGCCGTTATTCTGGAGGACGTGGTGGCCGAGGTAATGGTGGTCACCAAAACGGTCGGGGTGATGGGCAAACTGGAGCCACTACAACACAACATGGTAGGGGCAACGGACAGACAAGTAATGGGGCCCATTGTTACGCTTTCCCTGGGAGATCTGAAGTGGAGACATCTGATGTTGTCATCACAGGTAATCTTTCGGTTTGTGATTGCATGGCTTCTGTATTGTTTGATCCTGGATCCACATTTTCTTATGTATCTTCTTCATTTGCTACTGCTCTTAATTTACCTTGTGAATTACTTGACATGCCTATTCGTTTTTCTACTCCGGTGGGTGAGTCTGTGATAGTTGAAAAAGTATATAGGTCTTGTTTGGTGACTTTTGTGGGGAGCAACACTTATGTAGATTTGGTTATCCTAGAAATGGTTGACTTCGATGTAATTCTGGGTATGACTTGGCTTTCTCCAAATTTTGCAATCTTGGATTGTAATGCTAAAACCGTGACGTTAGCCAAGCCTGGGACAGACCCGTTAGTGTGGGAGGGCGACTACACTTCCACTCCGGTTCGTATCATCTCCTTTCTTCGTGCTAAGAGAATGGTTAGTAAAGGGTGTTTAGCTTTCTTGGCACATCTCAGGGATGACACTACCCAAGTACCTTCAATTGAGTCGGTTTCGGTAGTCCGTGAGTTTCTGGACGTGTTCCCTGCAGATCTTCCTGGTATGCCACCGGATAGAGATATTGATTTTTGCATTGATCTGGAACCGGGTATTCGCCCCATTTCTATACCCATTTATAGAATGGCTCCCGCGGAGTTAAGAGAGTTAAAGGCCCAACTTCAAGAGTTGTTAAGCAAAGGCTTTATTAGACCAAGTGCATCTCCTTGGGGTGCTCCGGTGTTGTTTGTGAAGAAGAAGGATGGGAGTTTTCGGATGTGCATAGACTACCGGCAGTTGAACAAGGTAACTATTAAGAACGAGTATCCAATTCCTCGCATTGATGACATGTTCGATCACTTACAAGGTGCTTGTGTCTTCTCTAAAATTGACTTGAGATCCGGTTATCATCAATTGAAAATACGGGCAACGGATGTGCCAAAGACTGCTTTTCGAACCAGGTATGGGCAATACGAATTTGTAGTGATGTCTTTTGGTCTTACGAATGCCCCTGCTGCTTTCATGAGCTTGATGAACGGGATTTTTAAGCCATATCTGGATCTCTTTGTGATCGTATTTATTGATGATATACTGATATACTCAAAGAGCAAGAAAGAACATGAGGAGCATTTGAGAATTGTGTTGGAAGTATTAAGGGAGAAAAGGCCTTATGCCAAATTCTCCAAGTGTGAGTTTTGGCTAGATGCAGTGTCCTTCTTGGGGCACGTGGTTTCTAAGGATGGAGTGATGGTGGATCCTTCTAAGATTGAAACAGTGAGGAATTGGGTATAAGACCTACTAATGTGTCAGAAATAAGGAGCTTTGTTGGTTTAGCTAGCCACTACCGTCGATTTGTGAAGGCATTCTCTTCTATTGCTTCCCACTTGACGAACTTGACTAAGCAGAATGTTCCATTTGTATGGTCGGATGAATGTGAGGAAAGCTTTCAGAAACTCAAGACCTTGCTGACTACTGCACCTATCCTTACCTTGCCAGTAGAGGGTAAGAATTTCATTGTTTATTGTGATGCATCCTATTCTGGTTTGGGTGCAGTGCTAATGCAAGAGAAGAATGTGATTGCTTATGCTTCGAGGCAATTAAAGGCGCACGAACATAATTATCCGACCCATGATTTGGAGTTGGCTGCGGTAGTGTTTGCATTAAAGCAATGGAGACACTATCTATATGGGGTCAAGTGTGAAGTCTATACGGATCATCGTAGCCTACAATATGTCTTTACTCAGAAAGATTTGAATTTGAGACAGAGGAGATGGATGGAACTACTGAAGGACTACGATATCACTATTCTGTATCATCCAAGAAAAGCTAATGTTGTGGCAGATGCTTTAAGTAGAAAGGCAGGAAGCATGGGAAGTCTAGCTCATTTGCAAGTTTCTAGACGCCCGTTGGCTAGAGAAATCTAAAACTTGGCTAATGACTTTATGAGGCTAGAAGTAAATGAGAAGGGAGGATTTTTGGCTTGTGTGGAGGCGAGATCTTCTTTTCTTGACAAGATCAAGGGAAAACAGTTTGATGATGAGAAACTAAGTTGAATTCGGGATATGGTGTTGCGAGGAGAGGCTAAAGAAGCATTAATTGATGAGGAAAGTGTTTTGAGGATTAAGGGAAGGGTATGTGTGCCCCGTGTTGATGATTTGATCCACACTATTCTTACAGAGGCTCATAGTTCCGGATATTCTATACATCCTGGTGCAACCAAGATGTACCGTGACCTAAAGAAACACTTTTGGTGGAGTAGAATGAAGCGAGACATTGTTGATTTTATTGCCAAATGTCCAAATTTTCAGCAAGTAAAATATGAACACCAGAGGCCCGGAGGAACACTTCAGAGAATGCCCATTCCGGAATGGAAGTGGGAGAGAATTGCAATGGACTTCGTGGTTGGTCTTCCAAAGACATTGCGAAAGTTTGATTCTATTTGGGTAATTGTGGACAGATTAACTAAGTCTGCTCACTTCATTCCGGTCAAGGTGACCTACAATGCAGAGAAGTTAGCCAAAATCTACATCTCAGAAATCGTTCGCTTGCATGGAGTTCCACTTTCCATCATATCAGATAGAGGTACACAGTTTACTTCTAAGTTTTGGAGAACATTGCATGCGGAATTAGGTACTAGGTTGGACCTTAGTACTGCATTTCACCCTCAGACTGATGGTCAGTCTGAGCGAACGATTCAAGTGTTGGAGGATATGCTTCGTGCATGTGTGATAGAATTTGGTGGTTATTGGGATAACTTCTTACCCTTGGCGGAGTTTTCATACAATAATAGCTATCACTCCAGTATTGATATGGCTCCATTTGAAGCATTGTATGGGAGGAGATGTAGGTCTCCCATTGGTTGGTTTGATGCATTTGAGGTTAGACCTTGGGGTACTGATCTGTTGAGAGATTCAATAGAGAAGGCGAAATCTATTCAAGAAAAGCTTTTAGCGGCTCAAAGTAGGCAAAAGGAATATGCGGATCGAAAGGTTAGAGACTTTGAGTTCATGGAGGGGGAACAAGTCTTGCTGAAGGTTTCACCCATGAAAGGGGTGATGCGGTTTGGTAAAAGAGGTAAGCTAAGCCCAAGGTATATTGGACCATTCGAAGTACTTAAGCGAGTAGGAGAGGTGGCTTATGAATTAGCCTTGCCTCCAGGACTGTCAGGAGTGCATCCGGTATTTCATGTGTCTATGTTGAAAAGATACCATGGGGATGGAAACTACATTATTCGTTGGGATTCAGTTCTGCTTGATGAGAATTTGACTTATGAGGAGGAGCCTGTTGCTATTTTAGATAGAGAAGTCCGCAAGTTGAGGTCGAGGGAGATTGCATCCATCAAGGTTCAATGGAAGAATCGGCCGGTTGAAGAGTCCACTTGGGAGAAGGAGGCTGATATGCAAGAAAGATACCCACACCTGTTTACGTATTCAGGTACTCCTTTTCGCCCTTGTTTTTCTTCTTGTGATCGTTCGAGTACGAACGATGGGTAAATTGGTATCTATTGTAATGACCTGTTTAGTCGTTTTGAGCAGCAGATTTTATTTCCGGAAAAACTGGCTGAGTCAACGGAACCCACGACGGACCGTCATGGGCACGACGGACCGTCGAGGGGGTCTCGTTCCAAAACACTTAGAATTCTGAAATTTGGGTACTGAAATCGACTCTCTGAACTTCGTAACGGAATGGCAGGACAGACCGTCGTGGGCACGACGGACCGTCACACATCTTCCACAGAAATTAAGTCTCTGAACTTCGTGACGACCTGGCAGGACGGACCGTCGTGGGCACGACGGACCGTCACAGACTCTTCATGGAAATTGAGTCTCTGACCTGCAGGACGGACCGTCGCAGGCACGATGGGCCGTCACAGATTGCGTAATCTCAGTCTGGGTCGGATTTCTGTTTAAGTTTTAAAGGGGCGTTTTGGACTATTCCTGCTATAATTATAAATTTAGTGGGTTAATCTTAATAATTTAACTACTTGGGGGATAAAAGAGGTAACCTTTAAGTAATTAATGGGTTAATTCATCATCTTTTATACTTAATTATATGCTAATTAGGGTAAAAGAAAGAGGGTTTGAATAAGAAAAATTGAAAGAACAAAGAGAGAGAGAGGATCGATCGAACGAGAAAGAGGAGAAACGAAGAGGAAACAAAGCTTTGGGAAATTGCTTGCTTGATCAAAATTCTTCGGTGGAGGTAGGTTATGATTTTTATGTTATTCGTAGTAAACTCTTAATAGCGAATGATATGTATTGGGTAGTATTGTAAACCCTTCTATATGCTTAATTGTATGTTTGCATGAATGTGATTATATAATTGTGATAAAATAAGCATGATGAAGCTATTGAATCCTAAATCTTGAAACAAACCCTAATCTACTTTGTTAATGATGATGCCTTGGTATAAAAGAAGGCTTGATGAACGAAAGTAGTGAGATTAGGGGATCGGGTGCCACGTTCCGGTACCAGGATAGAAATAGAGGACCGGGTGCCACGTTCCGGTACCAGGATAGAAATAGAGGATCGGGTGCCACGTTCCGGTACCAGGATAGTATATGAGGATCGGAGTGTCACGTTCCGACACAAGGATAGTATATGGATCGGGTGCCATGTTTCGGTACCAGGATAGTATATGAGGATCGGAGTGTCACGTTCCGACACCAGGATAGTATATGAATCGGGTGCCACGTTCCGGTACTTGGATAGAATGAGGATCGGAGTGCCACGTTCCGGCACCAGGATAGAATATAGATCGGAGTGTCACGTTTCGACACCAGGATAGTATATGGAGCGGAGTGTCACGTACCGACACGAGAGAAATAAAGATAATGAATCTTGAAAGATGTTAATATACTCGATTTAATGAACCTAATTCCCAAATGAGTATGATGGGGAGGCGTGAGTCCTCATTGATGTGCTTGGTGTTGTAACCAAGGGTTATGATAATTGATATTGCTACAGATTGAGTATTGTAGTTGATTTTATGATGTTATCTGATATATACTGTTTTCTATTTTGAGTTGGCCGATGATACCTACTCAGTACTTGTGTTTTGTACTGACCCCTATTTGTATGTTCTTTCTTTGTTATTTGTGGAGTGCATCAAACATATCGTCGTCTTCAACTCAACCGCAACTCTAGCCAGTCTTCAATACACCGGATTTCAGGGTGAGCTAATGCTTCTAGCTTGGACTTGATCTTCCTCTTCATGTCTTGATGCCTTGAAGTTCCGGCATGGACTAGCTTTTTATGTATTTTAGTTTCTTAGATACTCTTAGATTAGTAATTTGAGGATAGATGTTCTTGTGATGATGACTTCCAGATTTTGGGGATACTGAGTTATAAATTTTAGAAGTTATTTAATTGATTTTGTTAATGAGTTTTAAGTCTTCTGCATTGTATTTTGTTCAATATGTTTGGGTTTAGATTGGTTGGTTCGCTCACATAGTAGGATAAGTGTGGGTGCCACTCGCGGCTCGGTTTTGGGTCGTGACAAATATGAAATCCGATGTTTAAAAAAATACAACTTAAAATTTTAAAAAGGGATTGCTAAAACAATTAAAAAAGAAATATAATATATATCTTTAAAAAACTGAACATAAAACACTTTACATTATGCTAAAAATTAGGATTGATTAACTGCTAACCAATTAACTTTGAATTTTGAATTTAAATTTCAAATCTCCAAATCGACGTAATAACTTTTAGATGTATAAATTATCCAAAAATTATACAAAACACAAACTTAAATATCACTGCATAATTTTAATAAAGCCTAATCTCTTCTTCTTGCCATTGTTAAAAGGAATTTATCTGCATTAGACAAAGAACTCTTAAACATTATTTTGTCCAAGTAAATTATCAAAATATTTTAGATTTTTCGTCGTTTATCAAAATTAAATTGTAATTAACCTTCAATTGTCTTTGATTCTACTTCAATTTGTGTTTGAAATTATGACGATAAAGCGCAATGTTAGAGCAAAATTATGACTCCAAAATGATGCTTATTTGGATTCCCATGAAATGTTAAAAAATTTCTTATGGGAAAAACTAGGGCGATAGGAAATGATGTTATTTACATTACATATGTGGCTCTCGATACTTTGATGATATATCTTTATTAGCTATGCTTTTGATGAACATATTTTTAGTATATAAAAATTTTCAGATCAACAGTAAATGTGAATTCATTTCATATATATTTTAGTAGATCGAAATAAATGTGTAAATTAATCGTGCCGTATGAGGGAATGTCGTTAAAAAGTGAAAGTTTCATTTTGTAACCCTTGAAGGCTAATTAGAAGTGTGTCAAATATCACGGTGTGCAAAGTGATATATATATATATATATATATATATATATATATATATATATATATATATATATATATATATATATATATATATATATATATATATATATGCCTAAATGATCAAAAAAATATTTTTTTCTTAAATTTTAGAAAATTTTCTCTATTTTTAAATCATCAACTACTATTAATTATTAATTATAAATTATACATTCCTAAAATACATAATTTCAAAAGGCTATTTCCTATAATTAACATTTACTTTTTCATAATTAATTTGATTAATACGAAAAAAATGGTTACGTAATTTCATTAAAAACAACATTCATTTAATTGTAACTTTAATGAAAAAGATAATGCAACATTTTAGAATTTTACTATATAATGTAAACCTTTTAGAATTCAACCACATTTCCTCTACTTTTCTTTGTATACTACTTTATCATTATTTCAATTTGGTCATTTTATATATCTTCCTTTAATCTCTTTTTATTTAGTATTGCAACTTTTTATTTTTATCTTCAGTTTTTATTTTTTATTTACCTCAAGCAATGAATTTTGGTTCATATATCTTATGAAAATAACATTTTCATTATATGTTAATCATTTGCAGGTTTCACAACAAATTATCTCTTTATTGATTTTTTCAGAGGAGTTAAAACATGAACAAGTGCAACTAGTTCTCTTACCATGTTTTTGGTTGGTCTTCAAATTTTATGAAACAAATTTACTATTTAATTTTTCTCACAAATATTTTCTAAATCTATTCATTGACTTTTCATCATTGATTGTTGATAATGTTTATAGATTATAGTTCTTGGTGAATACTCAAAAACGTTTAAAAGGATAAAGTCAAATAATAAATATGTGAGAAACAATAACGTAATCAAATATTTAAAAGATAAATAAGAGTTACGAAAAGTATATAAAAGTAGAATTTAAGAAAATAATGTTTTGTAAATTTACAGAAATAAAATAAATTTTTTAAAGTAAATATTATCAAATAAAATGAAATTCACGCAAGAAACATATAAATACAATCTGAAATATTTAAAAACCGCGTATAGCACTGCCAAATTCACTGATGTTAATAATAATAATGAGATATGAGGCTTATAATTGTGTTCCTCCCCTTACATATATCTATATATGAGAACAGACAATCAACACTAACCTAGAGAAACAAAATTATCGGTTAATAGGTAATATATCATAAATATAGGAAAAGAAAAAACTTAACTACAATTATCCTTATTAATTTCAATTTATTTTATTTTTAAAAATAAAGTGTCACACCCCTTTAATGGTTTAAACACATGGGAAATTTAACAACTTCAATACATGTTGCAATCCATTCTCGCATTATCAAGACATAAAACTAATACAAAATAAAATTAAGTATTACCTCTTGTGAAAATTATTTCACGAAAAGAAAGAATTTAGGAACCACGAATTTGAAACTTCCTACTTCACTATTTTTTAGTTGTGTTTTTTTTTGTGCGTGTGTTCTTCAAAAAAAAATGAAAGGTTTTCTTTTGTTGTTTCCTCTTTTTCTTTTTCCCTCCTTTCCCTTTTTGTTTTCTTTTTTCTTTTCTCGTTCATCTTGTTCTTTTTTTTTTCTTTTGTTGATTTTCTTTTTCTTCCTTTCATTTCTCTTCTTCTTTCCTCTTCTCCCTTTTTTCTGATTCTTTTCGTTCCTCCTCTTCTCTTTTTTTTGTTATGTAATTTTTTTTATAATAAGGGGGGGTTGTGGGTTAATTTTTGATGGTTTTTCATGGGAGGTGGGGGTAGTGTAATGGTATGTGGGAATGTGGTAGTGATAGTGGATAGGTGGGGCAATGGGTGGGTTATTATTATTAATTTTTATTGTTAACAAATAATAATAATAATAATAATAATAATAATAATAATAATAATAGTAATAGTAATAATAATAATAATAATAATAATAATAATAATAATAATAATAACAACAACAACAACAACTAGTTATTTTGGCATTAATAAAAAAATATGAAATAGCTAAATCAAAAATATAATTAAGAAAATATTAAAATCAATAATTTATTTGTTAAATTTGAATTAAAAAAAATAAAAAATAAAAATACAAATGTAACTTAAAGGGTAACTCTATTTTTGTTGTTTTCAAATCCTTTAAAATAAACTTACTAAATAAAACATCTACTTTATATTTTTTTTAAAAAAATGTTTAAGCTCTAAAAAGGGTATAAAACATAAATTCGGTCAAAATTACGTGTCTACAGTTTGCCCCTCTTTGACTGGAAACACGAAGAGTTTTTAGACAAAGAACTAGACAAAGTGACAAGTTTTGACCGAACTCTTATTTGAAAGACCAAAATTTATGCGACCGAGTCCTTGTTTTGGACAGCCTACATATCCCAGGTTATAAGGGAATTAGGTCATGTGTAGTTCAAGGAGAAGAGGTTATGAGTTGGAGTTAAGTGAGGTTCCATCGAGGCTCTAGATCGCGACTCTAAAAAAGATATAAAATTGAAAAGCTAATAGTGCAAAAAAAAACAATGTACAAACTTCTATCCATGCAACTTTTCTTGGATCTTCACTTGAATCTTGACTTTAAGATATCACCTTGATTTTTGGGTGAATATCTTAGCTTTGAATGGGAATAGAGGTTGAACTTGCCACTTAGGCGGAACTTTTGACATTCTTCAAAATGACAATTTGAAAAGTGCTCTTGAATAGCTGCGTGTTTTCTTGATCAAAAGTTGACTAGTAAAAGATGTGAGGAAGTCAGGCTGCTACATGCATTGAAGAAGCTAATTCTAACCCTCATGAAATTGATTATTCTAAAAAAAATTGAAACTTTGTTCTTGAATTTCAAATTCATGTCTCGCTTGAGGAAACCTGAAAACCACCACAAACAAAAAATAAATAAAAATTTTGCCCCAATTTTCACTGGAAAAATTTTGTGAGTTATTAGCAAATATAAATATAAAACATAAACTCCGACTAGGAAGTGTTTATTTTAGAAGAAAATAAAATTAAAAATCTAGACTAGAATGTCTTTATCCTATGAGAAAGTGATCTAATCCCATTACTCAGGAGGGTTCTGCTAGTCCCATTATCCAGGAGGGTCCTGCTAGTCCCGTTATCCAAGGGGTCTTGCTAATCCCATTTTCCAGGAGGGTCCTGTTAGTCCCATTATACAAGAGGGTCCTGCAAATCCTATTATCAGGATGGTCCTGCTAATCCCATTATCTAGGAGGTTCCTGCTAGTCCCATAACCCAGGAGGGTCCTGTGAATTCCATTATCCAGGAGGGTCCTGCTAGTCCCATTATCCAGGAGGATCCTGCTAATAAAATTTTCAACAAACTAATAATACCAACGAAACATTATGAATGCTATCTTCATGTCACGACCCAAAATGAGCCGCGAGTGGCACCCACACTTATCTTACTAGGTGAGCGAACCAACAAATCTAAACCCCAACATTTACCAACATTTCAACCATAATAAACAAAATAAAATGCGGAAGACTCAAAACTCATTAATATAACCAATAAACAAGCTTCTAAAATTTATCAACTATCATCCCCAAAATCTGGAAGTCATCACATCAAGAACATCTATCCTCAAATTTCTAAATCTAAGAGTATCTAGGAACTAAAATAAGAAAAAGGAAAGTCCATGTCCGAACTTCAAAGACATCAAGACGTGAAGAGGAGAATCCAGCCCGAGCTAGGATTAATAGCTCACCCTGAAATCTGATATGCAAGAGACAGGCTAGAGTTGCCGACGAGTCGAAGTCGATGGCACGTTTTCTACACTCCACAAATAACAAAGAGAAAAATACAAGTAGGGGTCAGTGCAAGGAACACGTACTGAGTAGATATCATCGGCCAACTCAAAATAGAAAGCAATATATATATCGAATAATAATATAAAATCAACTACAATACTCAACAGGTGATAACAACAAGTACAAGAACCATTGGCCACAACACCAAGCACACCAATAAGGACTCAAGCCTCCACACCATACTCATTTGGGAAATAGGTTCTTTAAATTTGAGTATATTAACATAATTCAAGATTCATTCTCTTATTCTTCTTGTGTCGAAACGTGACACTCTGATCCCCTACTACTACGTGTCGGTACGTGACACTCCGATCCCCTAATACTACGTGTCGGTACGTGACACTCCGATCCCCTAATACTACGTGTCGGTACGTGACACCCGATCCCCTAATACTATGCGTCGGTACGTGACACCCGATCCCGTAATACTACGTGTCGGTACGTGGCACTCGATCCCCTAATCTCATTATTTTAGTCCATCAAGCCTTCTTTTATGTCAAGGCATCATCATTAATAGAGAGGATTTAAGGTCTAAGATTCAACAGCCTCATCATTCTAATCCATCACAATTACATAATCACATCATGCAACCACACAATTAAGCATATAGAAGACTTTACAATACCATCCAATACATATCAATCGCTATTTAGAGTTTACTATGAAATAGCATAAACCATAAACTACCTCCACCGAAGAATTGTGATCAAGCAAGCTACTTCTCAATGCCTTTGCTTTCCTCTTCGCTTCTCCCTTTTCTCGCTCGTTCTCCCTCTCTCTGTTCTTTTTATTTTCCTTCTCCAGATTCTTTTTCTTTTACCCTAATTATCATATAATTCATTATGATGAAAGTAACCCATTATTTATTTTAAAGTTATCTCCTTTAACCCCCAAGTAAATAAATTATTAAACTTACCCCACTAATTTCCTAATTATAATCAGGAATAGTCCAAAATGCCCCTTAAAAACTTTTAGCAGAAATCCGACCCAGTCAGGGTTACGCAGCTCGTGACGGCCCATCGTACCTGCGACGGTCCATCCTGCAGGTCCGTCACAAGGTTTAGAGAGTCAAATTCAGTAAAAAGGTTTGTGACGGTCCGTCGTATCTACGACGGTCCGTGCTGCAGTTCCGTCGTGAAGTTCAGAGAGTTGATCCCAGCACCCAGATATTCGAGTTCAAGTGTTTTGGAACGGAGATCCTCGACGAACCGTTGTGCTTATGACGGTTCGTCCTATCTGTCGTCGAGGGTAATGAGGAGAGCAGCAGGAGAATTACACAAGTGTGGGACGACGGAGTCCGTCACGGTCCGTCGTGACCATGACGGTCCGTCGCGTGAGCCGTCGACCTAGTCAGTTTTTATCAAAAGTAATTATACTGCTCGAAACGACTAAACAGGTCGTTACAATAGATACCAATTTACCCATCGTTCATCCTCGAACGATCACAAGAAGAAAACAAGGGCGAGAAAGAGTACCTGAATCTGTAAAAAGGTGTGGGTATCTTTCTTGCATATCAACCTCCTTCTCCCAAGTGGACTCTTCAACCGGCCGATTCTTCCATTGAACCTTGATGGATGCAATCTCCCTTGATCTCAACTTGCGGATTTCTCTATCTAGAATAGCAACAGCTTCCTCTTCATAAGACAAATTCTCATCAAGAAGAACTGAATCCCAACGAATAATGTAGTTTCCATCCCCATGGTATCTTTTCAGCATAGACACATGAAATACCGGGTGCACTCCTGAGAGTCCTGGAGGTTATGCCAATTCATAAGCCACCTCCCCCACGCGCTTCAGAACTTCAAATGGACCAATATACCTCAGACTAAGCTTACCTCGCTTACCAAACCGCATCACCCCTTTCATGGGTGAAACCTTCAGCAAGACTTGTTCACCCTCCATGAAATCCAAGTCTCTAACCTTTCGATCTGCATATTCCTTCTGCCTACTTTGAGCCGCTAAAAGCTTTTCTTGCATGAATTTCACTTTCTCTAATGATTCCCTCAAGATATTGGTACCCCCAGGTCTTACCTCAAATGCATCAAACCAACCAATGGGAGACCTACATCTCCTCCCATAGAGTGCCTCAAATGGGGCCATATCAATACTTGAGTGATAGCTATTATTGTATAAAAACTCTGCTAAGGGTAAGAAATTATCCCAATGACCACTAAATTCAACACATGCACGAAGCATATCCTCCAACACCTGAATCGTTCGCTCAGACTGACCATCGGTCTGAGGGTGAAAAGCAGTACTAAGATCCAACCTAATACCTAATTTAGCATGCAATGTTCTCCAAAACTTAGAAGTAAATTGCGTACCTCTATCTGATATGATGGAAAGTGGAACTCTATGCAATCGAACAATTTCTGAGATATAGAGTTTGGCTAACTTCTCTGCATTGTAAGTCACCTTAACCGGAATGAAGTGAGCAGACTTAGTTAATCTGTCAACAATTACCCAAATAGAATCAAACTTACCCAATGTCTTTGGAAGACCAACCACAAAATCCATTGCAATTCTTTCCCATTTCTATTCAGGAATGGGCATTCTCTGAAGTGTCCCACCAGGCCTCTGGTGTTCATACTTTACCTGCTGACAATTCAGGCATTGGGCAACAAAATCAACAATGTCACGCTTCATCCTACTCCACCAAAAATGTTGCTTTAGGTCACGATACATCTTGGTTGCACCAGGATGTATAGAATACCTTGAACTATGAGCCTCTGTAAGAATAGTGTGAATCAAATTATCGACGCGGGGCACACATACCCTTCCCTTAATTCTCAGAACGCCTTCCCCATCAATTATTGTCTCTTTAGCCTCTCCTCGTAATACCATATCTCAAATTCGGATCAGTTTCCCATCAGTAAACTGTTTTCCCTTAATCTTGTCAAGAAAGGAAGATCTTGCCTCCACACAGGCCAACAATCCTCCCTTCTCTAGTACTTCCAGCCTCATAAAGTCATTAGCCAGAGTCTGAACCTCTCTAGCCAATGGGCGCCTAGAAACCTGTAAGTGAGCTAGACTTCCCATGCTCCCTGCTTTTCTACTTAACGCATCTGCCACAACATTAGCTTTTCCTGGGTGATACAAAATAGTGATATCATAGTCCTTCGGTAGTTCCATCTATCTCCTCTGTCTCAAATTCAAATCTTTCTGAGTAAAGACATATTGTAAACTACGATGATCTGTATAGACTTCACACTTAACCCCATATAGATAATGTCTCCATTGCTTTAATGCGGACACGACTGCAGCCAACTCCAAATCATGGGTCGGATAGTTACGTTCATGCACTTTTAGTTGCCTCTAAGCATAAGCAATTACATTCTTCTCCTGCATTAGCACTGCACCCAAACCAGAATAGGACGCATCACAATAAACAATGAAATTCTTACCTTCCACTGGCAGGGTAAGAATTGGTGCAGTAGTCAACAAGGTCTTGAGGTTCTGGAAGCTTTCTTCACATTCGTCCGACCATACAAATGGAACATTCTGCTTAGTCAAGTTTGTCAATTGGGAAGCAACAGAAGAAAATCCCTTGACAAATCAACGGTAGTAGCTAGCTAAACCAACAAAGCTCCTTAACTCTGTAACATTAGTAGGTCTTACCCAACTCTTCACTGCTTCAATCTTAGAAGGATCCATCATCACTCCATCCTTAGAAACCACGTGCCCCAAGAAGTACACTGAATCTAGCTAAAACACACACTTGGAGAATTTGGCATAAAGTCTTTTCTCCTTTAATACTTCAAATACAATTCTCAAATGTTCCTCATGTTCTTTCCTGCTCTTTGAGTATATCAGTATATCATCAATGAACATAATGACAAAGATATCCAGATATGGCTTAAAAATCCCGTTCATCAGACTCATGAAAGCAGCAGGGGCATTCGTAAGCCCAAAAGACATTACTAAAAATTCATAATTCCCGTACCTGGTTCGAAAAGCAGTCTTTGGCACATCTGTTGCCCGTATTTTCAATTGATGATAACCAGATCTCAAATCGATTTTTGAGAAGGTGCAAGCACCTTGTAACTTATCGAACAAATCATCAATACGAGGAAGAGGATACTTGTTCTTAACAGTTACCTTATTCAGTTGCCTGTAGTCTATGCACATCCAAAAGCTTTCGTCCTTCTTCTTCACAAATAAAACAGGAGCACCCCAAGGGGATGCACTTGGCCTAATAAAACCTTTACCTAACAACTCCTGAAGTTGGGCCATTAGCTCCCTTAACTCAGCTGGAGCCATTCTATAAGGGGGTATGGAAATGGGGCGAGTACCCGGCTCCAGATCAATACAAAAATCAATATCCCTATCTGGTGGCATACCAGGAAGGTCTGCAGGAAACACATCCAGAAACTCACGGACTATCGAAACAGACTCAATCGAAGGTACTTGGGAAGTATCATCCCTGAGATGTGCCAAGAAAAATAAAAAACCCTTACTAACCATTCTCTTAGCACGAAGAAAGGAGATGATACGAACTAGGGTGGAAGTATAGTTACCCTCCCACACTAGCGGATCTGTCCTAGGCTTGGCCAATGTCACAATTTTAGCATTACAATCTAAGATTACAAAATTTTGAGAAAGCCAAGTCATTCCCAGAATTACATCGAAATCAACAATCTCTAGAATAATCAAGTCTACATGAGTATTGTTCCCCACAAAAGTCACAAGACAAGACCTATACACCTTCTCAACTATCACAGACTCACCCACAGGAGCAGAGACACGAATAGGCATGTCAAGCAATTCACAATGTAAATAAAGACCAGTAGCAAATGAGGAAGATACATATGAAAATGTGGATCCAGGATCAAATAATACAGAAGCCATGCAATCACAAACCAAAAGATTACCTGTGATAACAGCATCAGATGTCTCCGCTTCAGACCTCCCAGGGAAAGCATAACAATGGGCCCTATCACCTGTCTGCCCGTTGCCCCTACCATGTTGCGCTGCAGTAGCTCCAGTTTGCCCGCCACCCCGGTTGATTTGGTGACCACCATTACCTTGGCCACCTCGTCCTCCAGAATGGCGGCCTCTTCCATGACCACCTCTACCTCTGACTATTGGGGGTCTGTAACTTTGTTTTGGACAATATCTCCTAATATGTCTAGTCTCCCCACATCCATAACACTCTCTGGGGTCAAGAATAGGTCTCTGTGAGAATGACGAAGTCTGGGGATAACCTCCAAACTCAGAGAAATGTTGGCTGGTCTGCGATGGTCCCCCAGCTACAGCCTGCAGTTAAGACTGAATAGGTCGGGCTGGGTAACCTCCTGAACTCTTCCCTCTGGAGTAAGACCCACTAAACTCACCTCCCTTACGGAACTTCTTAGATGTCGACGCCAGGGTGAAGTCGTCCGGCTTCACCCCCTCCACCTCTATCACAAAATCAACCAATTCTTGAAAGGATTTTGCTGCAGCAGCTACCTGTAGGGCTGGGATCTGCAAATCTGACCTCAATCATTTCACAAAACGACGAATCCTCTCTTGTGGACTGAAGCAAAGCTGGGTAGCATACCTGGATAGTGCACGAAATTTGGCCTCATAAGCAGTAACATACATCCTTCCTTGCTCTAGGCTCAGGAATTCATCTCTCCTCCTATCCCTCAAAGTCCGGGGTATATACTTATCCATAAATAAGCTAGAGAATGATGCCCAAGTCATAGGTGGTGCCTGTGCTGGTTGACACTCAACATACGACCGCCACCACATTTTGGCATTCCCCTGAAACTGATAGGTCACAAACTCAACACCGAATCGTTCTACTATGTCCATCTTATGTAGCAGCTCATGACAATCAACCAGAAAATCATAGGCATCCTCAGATTCAGCACCCTTGAAGACTGGAGGTTTCAACTTCAAGAATTTAGTGAACAGTTCATGCTGATCACTCGTCATTATAGGTCTTGTGGTCAATCGAGGAAACGTGCCTATTTCCAATGAGGCATCCATGCGGGGAGCCACAGCAGCCGCATGTTGTACTCCCGGAACCTGAGGTGCTGGTGCAGAAAACACTGGAGGTGTCTGACCTTGATCAGATAACCCGCTAAGATAGGTAAGAACCTGGTTAATCATCTCTGGGGTAGGTTGGGGTGGTAATCCCTCATCTTGCACTTGCTCATTTTCCCCTTCCTCACCCTCTCTTACTACCTCATCAGTCGGTGGAGGAGTCACCGCCCTAGTACTAGCTAGACCAGGTGTTTGTCCTCTACCTCTAGAGTACGTCCTCCCGCGACCTCTACCACGGCCTCTTGCCACTGCTCCTCTTCGAGCTACAGCCCCAGTGGCTGGCTCAGACGCACCCTGTCTTGCCGGTGTTGGTGTTGGCACAGTTGTTGCTCTAGTTCTAACCATCTGCGAAATAGAGTGAGGATGTCAGATACCAATTTGTATCACCTAGATACCAATTGGATCCAAGTAATAGCACGAAACAAAGAAAGAATGGAATTTTCCTAAAGTCCTATAGCCTCTCAAAGAAAAGTAAAGGCGTCCCCCTACCGTTCCTCAAGACTCTACTAGACTCGTTCTTGTGTGATGAGACCAACAAACCTAATGCTCTGATACCAAGTTTGTCACGACCCAAAATGAGACGCGAGTGGCACCCACACTTATCCTACTATGTGAGCGAACCAACAAATCTAAACCCCAACATTTACCAATATTTCAACAATAATGAACAAAATATAATGCGGAAGACTCAAAATCTTATTAATATAACCAATAAACAAGCTTCTAAAATTTATCAACTATTATCCCCAAAATCTGGAAGTCATCACACCAAGAACATCTATCCTCAAATTTCTAAATCTAAGAGTATTTAAGAAGCTAAAATAAGTAAAAGAGATGGTCCATGTCCGAACTTCAAGACATCAAGACGTGAAGGAGAGAATCCAGTCCGAGCTAGGAATAATAGCTTACCCTGAAATCTGATATGTTGGAGACTGGCTAGAGTTATCGACGAGTCGAAGTCGATGGCACGTTGCTGCACTCCACAAATAACAAAGAGAAAAATACAAGTAGGGGTCAGTACAAGGAACACGTACTGAGTAGATATCATCAGCCAACTCAAAATAGAAAGCAATATATATATCGAATAATAATATAAAATCAACTACAATACTCAACAGGTGACAACAACAAGTACAAGAACCATTGGCCACAACACCAAGCACACCAATAAGGACTCAAGCCTCCACACCATACTCATTTGGGAAATAGGTTCTTTAAATTTGAGTATATTAACATAATTCAAGATTCATTCTCTTATTCTTCTTGTGTCAGACGTGACACTCCGATCCCCTACTACTACGTGTCGGTACGTGACACTCCGATCCCGTAATACTACGTGTCGGTACGTGACACTCCAATCCCCTAATACTACGTGTCGGTACGTGACACCCGATCCCCTAATACTACGTGTCGGTACGTGACACCCGATCCCCTAATACTACGTGTCGGTACGTGACACCCGATCCCCTAATCTCATTATTTTAGTTCATCAAGCCTTCTTTATGTCAAGGCATCATCATTAATAGAGAGGATTTAAGGTTTAAGATTCAACAGCCTCATTATTCTAATCCATCACAATTACATAATCACATCATGCAACCAGACAATTAAGCATATAGAAGACTTTACAATACCACCCAATACATATCAATCGCTATTTAGAGTTTACTATGAAATAGCATAAACTAAAACCTACCTCCACCGAAGAATCGTGATCAAGCAAGATACTTGTCAATGCCTTTGCTATCCTCTTTGCTTCTCCCTTTTCTTGCTCGTTCTCCCTCTCTCTATTCTTTTTATTTTTCCTTCTCCAGATTCTTTTTCTTTTACCCTAATTATCATATAATTCATTATGATGAAAGTAACCCATTATTTATTTTAAAGTTATCTCCTTTAACCCCCAAGTAAATAAATTATTAAACTTACCCCACTAATTTCCTAATTATAATCAGGAATAGTCCAAAACACCCCTTAAAAACTTTTAGCAGAAATCTGACCCAGTCAGGGTTACGCAGCTCGTGACGGCCCGTCGTACCTGCGACGATCCGTCCTGCAGGTCCGTCACAATGTTCAGAGAGTCAAATTCAGTAAAAAGGTTTGTGACGGCCCGTCGTATCTACGACGGTCCGTGCTGCAGTTCCGTCGTGAAGTTCAGAGAGTTGATCCCAGCACCCAGATTTTCGAGTTTAAGTATTTTGGAACGGAGATCCTCGACAAACCGTTGTGCTTATGACAGTTCGTCCTATTTGTCGTCGAGGGTAATGAGGAGAGAAGAAGGAGAATTACACAAGTGTGGGACGACGAAGTCCATCACGGTCCGTCGTGACCATGACGGTCCGTCGCGTGAGCCGTCGACCTAGTCAGTTTTTATCAAAAGTAATTCTACTGCTCGAAACGACTAAACAGGTCGTTACACTTCATTATTTGGCAGTTCCTTCAAGGAGAAATAATAATATTCTAACATTCAGGTAATTTCTATTTTGATATATATTATCCAACTTTCATATAATATTCCACAAGTCTTCATCGTAGGTTTTCCATTTCGCTCGTTGTAGACTAGGTTCAACATTTAGGTTCCTCGAATCTTCAATCTTGAAACGACTTGTGTCCCTAATTCAACAAAGAAAATTCATGAGTTTGAAAAGGTAATGGTTGGTTTGTGGTTCCATCTTTCGACAAGGGTGGCTCAAACACTTGTCACACTTTGGTTGTTTCCAACGGTTAATACTTCTTATTGATTGATTGTATTTTCATCCAAATTTGCTTATTTTGGGACCTAAATCCAATATCTTTATCTCACATTACTTTTTGTTTAGCCTCATAGAATCAGAGAATTTTTGAATTCAACACTTGAAGATAGATTATAACTCAGTAGCCTGATGCTTCGCCTAGTACCATTTAGAGACTAGGTAGCGAGGCTTCAAATTCCTTCCTAGTTTTTTGACAAAGACTCGACTCAAATACATACAAAAAAAAGTGATGAAAAGTATAAGAAAATTACGAACTATACGAGAATAAAAGAAAAGGTTCGATGAAGACTTTTTTTTAGTAAGAAGAAGAAAGAAAAACTTATCTGAGTGTGGGAGCCGAGTCTACTGATCATGGCATGCAATTTGAATTGATTTCCAGACTTGGCTATCCAATCTATTCATCAACCATTATTGATCATTCAATCTTGATGTGGAATCCCGACACTTAATGAAGCCATAAATAATTTTGAACCCTTATACACTTTGTGATATTCACGAAGGTCTTTGCCGCTAAAACTCTATCATGTTAATTGCTCCAGCTCACGTCCGCTTTATGGTGCATGTCAGAATTTTCACCAATAAGATTCTCTTATATTCAACCCCTTTTCGCCTTACAGTGCCCACTTAGGTTTTTCACCAATAAGACTCTCATTTTTATTTCTTTTTACTCACATTTGTCTTATGGTTCCCATTCAGGATTTTTACCTACCCTTAACCAACTTACTCTCGACATATCAAGGGTTGATGCAAAGACTTTTTTTTATTGACTTTAGATGATGGGGTTGATTTTGAGCTTTGAGATGAGAGACCAAATGAATAGACAAACGATTTTTGCCCCAGTATACTACAATATGAATATTTGGATTTGAATTTGGTTGAACCGAACCCAACATTAGGGCTGCCTACGTATCTTGCCGAAACAAGAATCAGGTCGAATGTAGTTCAGGCAATTTGTGTTTTTTTTTTGAAAAGTCAAGGAAATAGAATAACCAAGAGATTCCATTGAATCAATCCTTGAAATGTCTAGCCCAAACATAAGGGTTTCTAATGTCAAAACTCAAATCATATGTAATATTTTTCACAACATCAGCATTGACGATCGTTTTTGTCACTTTGCCTTCTATATCTGCTAAGTAAAGAGCACCATTAGGTAATACCCTTTTAACAACAAATGGTCCTCTCCAATTTGGAGAAAATTTGTCTTTGATTTTGGCATGATGTGGCAAAATGCATCTCAACACTAATTGACCCTCTTCAAAATGTCTGGGACGCACCTTTTTGTTGTATGCCCGTGCCATTCTTTTCTGATATAATTGTCCATGACATAGTGATGTCAGACGCTTCTCATCAATCAAACTTAGTTGCTCTAACCAAGTTTTGATCCACTCATCATCATCAATTTCAGCCTCCACAATAATTCGTAAAGATGGGATCTGAATCTCTGCAGGTATAACTGCCTCAGTCCCGTATATCAGTGAATATGGGGTAGCGCCCATTGACATACGGACTGTAGTGCGATAACCCAACAAAGCAAAAGGCAACTTTTCATGCCATTGTCGAGAACTTTGCACCATCTTACGAAGTATCTTTTTTATATTTTTGTTAGCAGCTTCTATAGCCCTGTTTGCCTTTGGGCGATACGGAGTTGAATTTCGATGCTCAATCTTAAATTGGTATCATACCTCTTGCATTAAGTGGCTGTTGAGATTTGCGGCGTTATCACTTATAATCACCTTTGGAATACCAAGTGGCAGATAATGTTGAAATGGATGAAATCCACCACGACCTTCTTGGTCACTGACTTGAAAGTTACTGCTTCCACCCACTTTGTAAAATAATTAATGGCTACCAAGATGAACCTGTGACCATTCGATGCTTTTGGTTCTATCAGTCCAATCACATAAATTCCCCATGCCACAAAAGGTCATGGAGTAGATATTGCATGCAACTCAGAAGGGGGAGAATGTATCAAATCACCGTGTATTTGACATTCATGACATTTATGAACAAATCGTATGGAATCCTGCTCCATGGTGAGCCAATAATATCCTGCTCAAAGTATCTTCTTGGATAGAACATATCCATTCATATGAGGTCCACAAACTCCTTAGTGTACTGCAATCATGATCATGGAAGCCTATTGAGCATTTACACACCTTAGAAGACCTAAATCGGGTGTCTTCTTGTACAGTATGCCTCCGCTTAAGAAAAAACCCCTTGATAGTCGTCGAATAGTCCTTTTTTGATTACTGGTTACATCCGACGGACATTCTCCAGACTGAAGATATGTTTTGATATCATAAAACCAAGGCTTACCATCAAATTCCTTCTCAATCATGTTGCAATAAGTATGTTGATCACGAACTTGTATGTATAATGGGTCGATATGAGCGTCATCAGGGTGTTGGAGCATCGAAGATAAAGTGGCCAATGCATCTGCAATCTCATTGTGCACTCTGGGAATGTGTCTAAACTTTATCGACACGAATTGTTGATAAAGACCTTGTAAACAATGTTGATATGGTATGAACTTTGGGTCTCGAGTTTCCCATTCTCTTTGAATTTGATGAACTAGTAAAACTGAGTCTCCTAACACTAACAATTCTTGGATGCCCATGTCAACAGCTAACCTCAGACCCAAAATGCAAGCTTCATACTCAGACATATTATTAGTACAATAGAATCTAAGTTGGCTTGATATAGGGTAATATTCCCCTAATTCAGACATAAGAACAACTCCTATTCCAACATCTTTCCTTTTAGGGGCACCATCAAAGAATAACTTCCAACCTTGATTGTTATCGTGAATAACTTCATCGATACAAGATATCTCTTCATCTGGAAAATAGGTTTTAAGTGGTTCATATTCTTCATTAATACGGTTCTCTGCCAAATGATCTACCAATGCTTGAGCTTTCATTACGGTCCATGTTATATAGATAATGTCAAACTCTGTGAGCAATATTTGCCATTTCGCAAGCCTGCCTGTGGGCATGGGCTTTTGAAAAATATATTTCAATGGATCCATACGAGAGATGAGATAAGTAGTGTAAGATGAAAGATAATGTTTCAACTCTTGTGCTACCCAAGTTAGGGCACAGCACGTTCTTTCAAGAATGGTGTACTTTGCTTCATAAACAGTAAACTTCTTGCTGAGGTAATAAATGGTCCGCTCTTTCTTCCCAGTGTCATCATGCTGACCCAGTACACAACCAAAAGAATTATCCAGTACTGACATATACAATATCAAAGGTCTTCCCGGCTCGGGAGGAACCAACACAGGGGATTCGATAGGAAATTCTTAATTCTTTCAAAAGCTTCTCGACATTCTTCGGTCCACTCGACTGTGAAATTCTTTTTCAACAACTTAAAGATAGGCTCACAAGTTGTTGTGAGTTGAGCAATGAATCTGCTGATGTAGTTTAACCTTCCTAGAAGGCTCATAACCTCAGTTTTGTTCTTTGGAGGTGGCAATTCTTGAATTGCTTTTATTTTTTAAGGATCCAACTCGATACCTCTTCGACTGACTATAAACTCCAAAATCTTCCACGATGGTACTCCAAATACACATTTTGCTTGAGATTATACCTGTGGAGCCTTTTGAAGAATCTTCTTTAGTCTTTCACATGATTTGACTATTTTTTAGATTTAATGATAACATCATCCACATAAACTTCGATTTCTCTATGCATCATATCGTGAAACATGGTTTTCATTGCTCTTATATAAGTTTCCCCTGCATTTTTTAATCCAAAAGTCATAACACGATAACAATATGTACCCCATGGAGTGATAAAAGATATTTTTTCTGCATCTTCATCATCCATAATAATCTGATGGTAACCCGCATAACAATCCACAAAAGATGCAACCTCGTGTTTAGCACAATTATCCAATAAAATATGGATGTTAGGTAAAGGAAAATCATCTTTTGGACTTGCCTTATTCAAATCACAATAATCAACACATATCGAACGTTTCCGTCTTTCTTAGGGATGGGTACGATATTGGCTAACCAAGAAGGATATTGAGCGACTTGAATGACTTTGGCCTCAAGTTGTTTTATGATCTCCTCTTTAATTATTACACTCATGTCGGTTTTGAGTTTTCTCAACTTCTGCTTTATCGGAGGAAAATTAGGATCAATTGGCAACTTGTGAACAACCATGTCAGTGCTTAATCCAGCCATGTCATCATAAGATGACGCAAAAACATCTTTGTAATTAAATAGGGCCTGGATTATATCGTCCTTTTGATGTCGAACATGTACACTTATCTTAGTCTCCTTAATAATTTCCTGATCCCCCAAATTTATCATCTCAGTTTCACTCATGTTTGGATTTGACTTATTTTCAAAATGATTGAAATCCCTTCTTACTTCTTCAAATACTCTGTCTTCATCATATTCGATTTCTTGACTTATTATTTCAATATTAGGTCGAAGATTAGATCGGATATTAGGATCTGGCAAAAAATTATGCATGCATGTCATATCACTAGAATCGGCATAGAAAGAACTGTATAAAAGAAAACGAACAAACATATTAGACTGAAATAAATATGCAATTACATCCTATTGAAAAGGTAAATAGAGAGTTCAAAATAAAATGACAAGATAAAATCTGAATCACAATCCTTGAATGAATCGGAAGACAAAAGAAAAAACAAAACAGACTACCAAGACTCGTCTTTAACGGGGAGAGGGGTGGCTTCCCTATTGTTTAGATTGACATCAGGACCAATAAATTGCATATCTCTGTCGCTAGTGCCTTCTTTGAGTTCTACCATATCAACCTCGATAAATAAATCTTGAAAATACTTGATCATTTCTTTGCTTACTTTCATCACTGGCTCTGGAAAAGATGATTTATAAGATTCTGTTGTGTGGGCTTTGATGAAAGATTTGTAAATTGGTTGTATAGGCTTGGTAAGTGACCATACATCTCTCTTCTGCTTCTTTGCCTTCGTTTTGTCCTCGACTCTAGGTTGGTAGCCTAAGCCAAAAGTACCGGTGCTCTTTCGTATACTCACTGGATAAGCTCTCCCTTGCAAGCAGATTCCTAAGCCTTTACCCGGCTCAAACCCATGTTTCAACAATTCATTCACCACCATTACAGAGGTGATGGGAATCTTTGGTTTTGAAATGACACTCCCCTCGGGGACATGCTCAATAACCACTACCTCAAAAGCTTGATAAACCAGTGCCTCATTCTCATTATTCACCTTGATAAAAGGGGAGAAAGAGTCTTTGTAGATTGACAAATCCCCCTAACCATGAACAATCACTTCTTGTCGGTCGTATTCAAACTTAATCATCTGATGCAACGTTGAGGGGACTGCTCCAGCCCTATGTACCCATGGCCTCCCCAACAATAGATTGTAGTACGCGTTGATATCCAACACTTGAAAATTCACAGCGAAATCCACAAGCCCTATGGTTAGTACGAGCTCTATCTCACCAATGATATCTGTTTTTGACCTATCAAAAGCTCTAACACATATATTGTTGGGTCGGACCCTTTCAGCACTAACATTCAATTTCTGTAGGGTTGATAAAGGACAAATATTTGCTCCAGATCCTCCATCAATTAGAACTCGAGTGACATATGAAAGCTCACACTTTACAGTGATATGTAGGCCTTGGTTATGTCATGTACCTTCTTTGGGTAGTTCATCATCTGAAAAGGTGATGCGGTTTACCTCAAATATTCTCCCAGCAATCTTCTCTAACTCACTCACTTTAACTTTACTAGGAACATGTGCTTCATTCAAAATTTTCATTACAGCCTTACGATGTTCATCAGAATGTATTAGCAAAGACAACAAAGAGATTTGGGCTGGAGTTTTTCTTAATTGTTCCACCACGAAGTAGTCTGATAATTTCTTCTTCCTTAGGAATTCCTCTTCCTCTCCTTCAGTGACCAGACTCTTTATTTGTATTTGGTCATTTTTATTTTTCCTTAATTCCATCGGGATATAACATCTTCCTGAACGGGTTATTCCTCCTACTTCGTCTAATTCTTCATCAATTTCTTTTCCCTTATATGTCACGACAGTAGACTCATAATTCCAAGGAACAGCTTTAGGGTTAGTTATTGGGAGTTGGGATACTGACCTGATAATCACAAGAGGAATATGGGCCCCTTGCATGATCAAGATAGGATTGTTTGGCCTTTTTGGGACAAACGATTTTGCCTTACTTGGACTTGCCCAAACATCTTCAAGGGGTCCTTTCACAGTTAAGATGGGTGTGTTTGATGGACTCAACTTTTCCAACCTACTTTCCGCCCTTATGGGAATCATTTTTGTTAAATCAACAACATTTTCCGACTTCTCAATGCCAGTTCCAACCTTAAGGATTGGCTTACACGGAGATACAAACTCTTCATGACCCTTCATCATTTCTAGCATGTTTGTTTCAGTATTCCTCGGCAATGGATTTTGATTGATGTTGGGTCCAATCGGAATTTCAACTATAATTCGATTAGAATTGATCAAATCCTGAATGTCCCTTTTCAAATATCAACATCTCTCTATGTTGTGCCCTGGGGCATTAGAACAATATGCGCAATATTGAGAATAATCCAAATTTCTCGGGGGAGTATTCGACATATTTCTCTCAATAGGACTCAAAACAATCAACGTCCTTAATTTTTGGAACAAGCTAGCATATGACTCCCCAAAGGAGTGAACTCATCTTTAACGCCATTTCCCTTCTTGTATTGTGGTCTAGGATGGAAAGGAATTCTAGCAGTATTTTGATGAACTTGTAGGGGTGGTGGATAATTTTGTGGAGTTGGTGCACGCCATTGTGGATAAGAAGGGGGTGCAATTTGTTGTGCATTAAAAACATGATATGGAGTGTATGGGACAGAATATTGTGGAGCTTGAGAAGGAAAATAGTGTTGTGGGGAATTATCTTGGACATGAGTCCTAGGAGTTGATACAATAGTGGCCACATCCTCCTTTCTCTTCTTCCCCAATATTTCCAAAACCATTTTGAAGCACTTGCATTGTGGCTTTTAAGGATGCTTGACTTACAATCTTTACAGACTTGATGCCATTTTCCACCATTTCCCCTACCTTAATAACTTCAGCGAATGTCTTCCCGACGGCAGAAAGCAGATAGTGAAAGTAATCAGGTTCTTGCACTTGGAGAAAAACGGCAATCATCTCTGACTCCTTCATCGGTGGTTTAACCCTAGCAGCTTGTTCCCTCCATCTGATAGCATATTCCCGAAAATTTTCCGTGGTGTTTTTCCTCATGTTGGCTAACGAGGAGCGATCTGACACAATATCAATAATATATTGGAATCGCTGCAAAACATCGAGCCAAATCATCCCATGTGTGCCAGTTGGTGATATCCTGATCTATGAACCATTCAGATGCAATCCTTACTAAGCTTTCCCCAAAATAGGCCATAAGTAACTCTTCTTTGCCCTCTGCACCCCTCAATTGGTTGCAATATATCTTTAGATGAGCCATGGGGTCTCTGTGACCATTGTATTTTTCAACCTTTGGAGTTTTAAAACCAGCAGGCAAATGGACGTGAGGAAACATACACAAGTCAGTGAACGAGATGCCTTTGTGGCCTCCTAGTCCTTGCATATCTCTTGTACTCTGTTCAGAACTCTTCATTTTCTTAGTCATTTCTTCATGTTCCTCATTCTTAACCATCTTCTCAATTTCAATAGGGGAACTATATTGATGAATGTGGGGATGAGAGCTTGGAATTTTAATGGCCTCTTCAAGAGTGTAACTGTGATCACGCCGAACTTTGGGCAGAGGATCGCTGTTGGGTTTGGGCACCATCATTGGCTGCGGGATGCTGTTAGTCGGGGCAGTTGACACAAAGAGTGGATTACTCATCATAGGTGTATTTGAAGGGCGCACCATAGAAGTTCCAGCGACATTGGATGTGTTAGCATAGGGGCCGAATCCAGGGGGATATATCGGATCACTTGTCGACACCTAGATAGGAGATACATATTTGTATTAAAATAGTCTCGGATTGAAGACGGTGGAGGTTGTCCACTCATCCATGCCTCGTACATCTCTGCCATTTGTCGTTATAATGCCCTTATTTTTTCTGTTTTCGCTGTTTCTTGTGAAGTCATTTGGTTTTGGATCTTATCATCGTCCGACTCATTTCCGTCTTTGGGGGCCATTTTCTATTTCCCTTTCGATCTTGTGTTGTAAGGATGTGATGTTAGTTTAACCACAAATCAACTACCTTCAAGCTAGTGTCTCTCTCTTTATTTCTCTCTCTTTCTCTCTCTATCTCTCTCTCTGTCTCTCTGAATGGAGTAACAAACTGATTAGTGTTAAGAGATTATGCACATTGCATCCACATACATACTTCTAATATGGAAGACCTTATGTTTCATCCCAGCTTACCTAGGCATTCTTCTCTTCCTTAGTTTTTTATTATTTTATTATAATTATTATTTATTTACTTATTTATTTATTTATTATCATTATGATTATCATTAAATTTTTTTCCAGAGAGAGAAGAAAGAAAAAAATAATTTGGATCAAACCCCCTAGGTTGCCTACGTATCATGTTTGGTCCATGAATCAGATCTTGCGTAGTTCGAGAAATATATATATATATATATATATATATATATATATATATATATATATATATATATGAACATAAGGTGACCAAAAACAAATCTTATTCATTTATTTTCAAATATTTTAAACAATGATTTAAATAAAGCATAAAAAAATAGAAGTACCTAGGACTTAGATAGACTCTAAATGAAATAAACTAACAAAAACGAAAAAGAAAGAAAGAGAAAAAACAAATAATAAAATAATCACTACTAAGAAAATAGACTCGAAAAGACACTGAATCCTCGAATCTCAATCATCTCCAGGACCCTTATAAATCTTCGCCAACGCTTTTGGTAGATATGGGGCCAAAGCACGGGCCTGTCGGCCCAACCTCTCCTCGTTCTGGTGTAAATATCTAGCATAAACATTATTGAGTTCATCCTTGAGTTGTAGTATTCGGTCTCTGGCTTCATCCATATTGTCATAACAATTCTGTAACCAATGGTGAGCAGTATTGACTTCATGCGTCAAATTTTCCCTTTGTTCTTGGAGCTCCTCAATTCGAAGGTGGAGTGCATCTCGCTCGGCTATCCTTTGACCTCTCTCAATCTCACAGTCTGCCTGATAAGCACTGAAACGCCTTGCTATTTCTCTTTCCCGTTCCATAGAGGCTTTAACTTGAGTTTGTAGTCTAGACTGTGCGCAGATAAGCTGGGCCTTTTCTTTCTTATACTCCTCTTCCTGTTGCTCCATAGCGCCTGTGGCAATGCCCAAGTCTTCTTGTAAGGTTAGAATGGTAGAGCGGTGTTTTCTAACTCTAACTTCAAATATCGCATCACGTTGGGCCAACTCCTCTTTAGCGTTTTTAAGGTCATTACTTAGGATATCCAGAGTAGATTTATAGCTTCTTTCGACTTTGAGGCGAGCTTGCTTAATCTTAACCTCAATTTCTGCTTCTCGATCTATAGGTCCTCTTATTGACCCTTTTGGCATAACCTTAAGAATGGGCTGATCATGAACCCACTCTAAGTACGCTTGGTCCACCTCGCCTCTTGTGCGATCCTTCACTATATCATGGGGACTTGAGAGTATGCATCCCCCCTAATTTTAAATATCTCTGATTGCCTTAAAGGTATCTCGGGATGAAACTCATACATGAATTCCCGCATATATTCATTAGGTGGTAGAAACTGGCATCGCCCAAGTTGTCGCATAACTCTAAGTGGCGTGTAAGGTTGGACACCTTGAAGACCCATTAGGACGATGAATGATCGAAAAGTAGACATCTATATCACCTCGGCCGACGGAAACCAATGATAATTCCACACAATCTTGTCAGTAGTTAGATTATTGAGATGTTGCTTCCAAGCTTCAATACCCTTTGGAAAACTATGATCTTTGATTCTTTCTTAGTGGCCTCTAATATAATCATTCCATTCTACTTTAAAGTCCACTGCATAAGGGTGATGACGAATGTGTTCAATCATCCATAGTTGTAATGACATATTGCATCCATCAAAGTAGTCTTTTCCATCTTTGCAAATAGTTAAAGCACGATAGATGTCTGCCGGAATCATTGGTACGAGGGTGATATTAGGCTTTTTCTCAAAAGATGTAATGTCTGCAGCTAAGTTCATGCTAATCTTTCCTCCTTTTTTTGGAAATACCATGATCCCCAAAAAAGCCACCACGAAGGCATCATAACTGAGTGCTTCCCAGGTCAGACGACACCCATTATTACGGAGTTTCTTTTCATACACTTCGAATCCATCACTTTTGCCATATCTTTTGTACAAAAATTCTAACGGAACCCATCCATTATCGAGACAACCACCTATATCATTCTCATTTATATGCAGTAATTTTAGAAACCTCATCCCATTAATATGTTTTGGTATCATAAGCTCTTCTTTGTGAAGATGTTTACCCTTTCCAATGAATGCCTCTATCTCCTCAAGGTTGGGGGTGAGTTCACAACCAGAAAAACGGAATACATTCCTCAACGGGTCCCAAAAATGCACTAGTACTTCTATCGAATTCCGTTGTGGCTCAACATACAAAAGGCTTCGTAGAAATCTCAAGCGTTTGAACACCATTCCTCGTCCATGGTTTGTCATATTTTCATTCCATGTCTTCAAGAGTGTCGGGGCCTTATCCAATATCATGAATCGAGGTGATTGATCCTCTCTTTGTTTCTTATATCCCTTTCCATATGAATTTTTTTCTTATATTATGATAGTGACAAATTAGGCTTAGTAAAATATTTTTTAATAAGAATAACGTAAAAATCATACACACAAAAAAAAGTAATTTTTTTATTTTTTTATGTTTATTTTATTTTTATGTATTTATTTATTTTTTAAAAAAATATAGTTATTAAAGGAAGAATGAGAAAAAAAATTAATATATAAGTAGCCCTCAAAATTTTTCCAAAAAAAATAATATTAGTATATTCGATTGTATTTTATTTTTTGTTAATTAAATTTCCAATCTTTTTTTTTATATAGAAAAACTTGATGGTAATGATAAATTTTTCTATTTGTAAAAGAAATATAAATTTTGACAGAGAAAATTGTGTTTAATAAAAGGAATACGTCAAAACTTTAATTTTATATTTTTCGTTATAATTAATTTTTCGTTATAATTCATTCATCTAAAGCCGATCAACATTTGTATAGTCTTCCCAATAATGCAACAAGTAACACAAATAATGTACATGATAGTCTCAAGTAGGGATACTTCTTCTAGACAGGCTCAACCCCTGTGTCTAGCTCTCCATTAATTCAACATTATGCATGATGCAGATAAATCGAATCCTATTAGGGATAGTCATAGTTGAGGATTGTTTTACTAGGTAAACAACCTAATAGGGAAGGTGTCTAGATTGATCGTAAAATGAGCAACTACTCGAGTCGAGAAGGGACAACTTAGCCGTAGCAGGGCATTCTGGCCCACTGTTAGTCCTTCCATCCTAAGACATGTGTTACTATAGAATCCTTCCCAGGAGCGTTGCCGCATCTCTAATATCTCATGGCTCGGGAGCGTAATCGCATCTCCGAATAAAGTATCTCAAAAGACTCGCGCGAGGGAAGATAATTATATGATAATTCACATATTATCAAAAGGGTAAATAAGCAAGCAAATAACATATTATGTCATTAAACACAATATCCACAAATTGATAAGTACGTAAATAAATAATAAAGTAATGTAGAAGTACATGTTTACAAGCTCGAATTCTAGTCCCCAGCAGAGTCGCCAGAGATGTCACACTTCTTTTTCGCGCAGCGGCGTAAGGGTTTTTCCCATTTAAGTGACGTTATTAATTAAGGGATTATTTTAACTTTTTCAGAGTCGCCACTTGGAATTGAGTTATGGTGTTCCAAGTCATCTTTTTTATTTAATCCCTAATCAAAAGGAAATGACTCTTTGTTTGGTCTACGAACGAGTTTGGGTAAGGAATTATGTTGACCGAGGGGAAGGTATTAGGCATCCCTCGAGTCTCGTGGTTTTAGCACGGTCGTTTTATGGACTTTTATAACTTAAACTAATTTTTTGAAAATTCTATTGTTAAAACAAATTTATTTACCCTCATTCTTCAATTTATTTAAATTTGTTAAAAACTACCTTATTTTATTAATCTATGCCCTTTGATTAAAAATATATATACACATATAAATTAAATCAAACAAAACAGAATAAAATAAGATATTTTTTATTTTACTTTTTCGTTTGTTATTATTTTTTTTACGCTTCTTTTTTTTTCTTTTTACCTTCTCATCTTTTACTATTATTATTATTTTATTGTTATTATTATTATTTTTTATACTTTCAAGGTTTTATTTGTTTTTTTATTCAACTTAATTTTTTTATGTTTGGACAAAGAAACTTTTTTAAAAAAATCTTTCCTCTTCAATTGCATGTTTTTTTTTAATATTATTTTTATACTTCTTTTTCTATTATTTTTTTCTGTTTTCTCGTTTCCCCTTTTTATTATATTCTTTCTCACATTTTATTTTTTAACTTTTCTTTTTTCTTTTTATTATTATTATTATTATTATATTTTTTTATTTTTTTTGTTCTTCTTCCGTTTTTATTCGATTTTTTTTACGTCACTAACATTAAAAAAAATCCTACTAACTAAAATTAATATATTTACATAATAGCTACACATATTATCATTATAAACTAAATATTAAAAATTAAAATCACTTGGACAATAATTTTACTTAAATATGAAATAAACTATGGGTTATTTAAAAATGAAATAAATTACGGTTTGTTATAATAATTTCACATTAGTTGATATGAACATTTGAACATACTTCATATAATTGCATCAATAAATATTAATAGTTTAAACACATACGAAATTTAACAACTTCAATATATATTGCAATTCATTCTCGCATTATCATGACATAAAACTAATACAAAATAAAATTAAGTATTACCTCTTGTGGAAATTATTTCACGAAAAGAAAGAATTTAGAAACCACGAACTTGAAACCTCGAACTCTACTATTTTTTAGTTGTGTTTTTTTTGTGCGTGTGCTCTTCAAAAAAAATGAATGATTTTCTTTTGTTGTTTCCTCTTTTTCTTTTTCCCTCCTTTCCCTTTTTGTTTTCTTTTTTCTTTTCTCGTTCCTCTTGTTCTCTTTTTTTTTTTTTTTTTGCTGATTTTCTTTTTCTTCCTTTCCTTTCTCTTTTTCTTTCCTCTTCACCCTTTTTTCTCATTCTTTTCGTTCCTCCTCTTCTCTTTTTTTTTTGTTATGGAATATTTTTTATAATAAGGGGGGGGGGGTTAGTTTTTGATGATTTTTCATGGGAGGTGGGGGTAGTGTAATGGTATGTGGGAATGTGGTAGTGGATAGTGGTTAAGTGGGGTAATGGGTGGGTTATTATTATTAATTTTTATTGTTAATAATAATAATAATAAGGGATAATGCCCAAGTACCCCCTCAACCTATGTCCGAAATCTCAGAGACACACTTATACTATACTAAGGTCCTATTACCCCCCTGAACTTATTTTATTAATAATTTTTTACCCCTTTTTAGCTTACGTGGCACTATCTTGTGGGCCCAACGATGGTTGACTTTTTTTTCGAACTAGTGCCACGTAGGCTAAAAAGGGGTAGAAAATTACATATAAAATAAGTTCAGGGGGGGTAATAGGACCTTTGTATAGTATAAGTGTGTCTCTGGGATTTCGGGCATAGGTTGAGGGGGTACTTGGCTATTTTCCCTAATAATAATAATAACTAGTTATTTTGGCACTAATAAAAAAATAAATATGAAATAGCTAAATGAAAAATATAATTAAGAAAATATTAAAATCAATAATTTATTTGCTAAATTTTGAATAAAAAATAAAAATAAAAATGTAACTTAAAGGGTAACTCTATTTTTGTTGTTTTCAAATCCTTTAAAATAAACTTACAAAATAAAATATCTACTTTATATTTTAAAAAAATATTTAAGCTCTAAAAAGGGTATAAAACTTAAATTCGGTCAAAATTATGTGTCTACATAAAGGATTTTCAATTTATCCTTATTAATCTCAAAATTAAATTCTTTATAAGAAATTATCTAAATAAATAATTTTGAAATTAATGAAAACACATCTAACAAAAAATAATGTTGCGGATAATACTCTAATAATTTATAACATAATTAATTGTATCCAAATGGCAAAAACTTAACTAGATATTTTAGTTTTTGTTAACATCTTTAATATAAAAACAAGATACCAATTAGAAAAAGAGTTTGAAGATGGATTGTACGTCTGAAAATGGAATATAATGGATGAGTCTTTCATAAATAAAATTTAGATTTTGGGTTAATGAGAATTTATTTAGCCAAAAATTATTAGTGGTATAATTATTATTTCTTTTGCAATCTAAAATATCGATATGTTTAGTTAAAAAAAGTTCTTAAGAAATTTATAAAGGTAAAACTGTAAAAATACTTTTTTTCTTTAATTGACGCTCTTTCTTTAAATAGTACTTCCATATTTTCATATAAATATTTTTAATGAAGGGTAAAATTATGGTTTTGTTTGTTGTGGTAGTATGTAATTAAAACAAAAAATGAATGACGCTTCGCAATGTGCTATTTTCATATTTATCAATTTTATCCTTATCATTTTATAATTCTATCATATTAGATTTTCTCCACACATTTGAATTTAACATAATAATTGATATTATTCTTCTTAAAATTTTAATTTGAATTGAGTTGAAATGAATTGACATGTATGTTTTCAGACTTCTTTCATAATAAATGTTGGTAGTGCTTATAACTTTTCAGGTTTAATCAATTACAATTAAAAATAAATATATTAATTATTTAATTGTGGTATATTTTTTTGGTCACGATAATTCATTCTTTTTTTCCTTATTTTATGAAGTTCTATTCGATTTAATAAAAATCATCTTATTTAACATGAATAAATTAGATAGATGTGTGTTAAAGAGATTACAATATGCTTTGCAATTTATGTTTAAATTTTAGCTAAAAATAGAGTCTTTAATTTAATATTAGGTTCAAATTTATTCTACGAAGTTAAATTTTTATTAATTTAACACATATCAATTCAACAAAAATCACATATGCTATTAATCTTCACTGTATTAGGAGAATGTGAAGTTGCTAAAAGAATATTTGACGTCTTTGAGGAACATATTTTCACTGCACATAGATTAGGATAAAATTATATTTTTATCAAGTGTTTGTATAAAATCAAAACACTATATCTGATTGGACATGCACTTTTATGCGGCAATAATAATTCATATTATATATACTTAAATTTATAATTTTTTTAAAATATATGTCAAACGCGCGCGTATATTAGTATTTTATAAAATAAAAATATTAAAAAAAATAATGAATAAACTTGCCTTAAAAGTATGTGTCGGTGTAAAAAAAAAGTATACGCCGACGGTGAATACAAGTTAAACTCATGGTACCATGTAGGGGTGTACATGACCGGGTTGGTTCGGGTTTTTCAATTATCAAATCAAACTATTTGTGTCGGGTTTTTGAATTTATAAACCAAAGCAAACAAACAAAACTCGGGTTTTTCAGCTTTGGGTTTTTTTCGGGTTTCTTCGGGTTTTTTTGGATTTTCGGATTTTTTTCGATAATGTATTCATAAAAACGTATAAATTACTTGTATTTCAAATATTTATTTAGTCCTATCAAAATGCAACAACCTAAGTTATTTCTCAAGAAAATAACAAAAAATATAATATAATTAATGACACTAAAATATCCAAAAAATAATTATAATAAAATCGCGTAAAATAAATATTGCAAATTAATAAGTCATAATGAAATTGACCATAATTTAAAGTACTAAATCATGCTAAAATAAGTTTAGTAAGTATTAGTTACATGACTAAATATTAAAAGAAAGTAAAATTAGATCATGTATTTTAATTGTTTAAATCTATGTAAAACTAAAAAACAAATATTCAATATTATTGTCATTATTAGTGTTGAATTGATTTTCTTTTTTGCATTAGTATTAATTTGATTTTTATTTAAACTTTATTATTATTACCAACATGTATAGATTATAATCTTATTAGATCATTAAGAATTCTAATTTCCAAACATGAAATAATTATATCAAAAGATAAAAACTATGAAAAATTATAAGAGATATTCAAAAAATTAATCAAAGGAAGTATTTTTAGGTAAAAAATAAAAAATTTAAAAAATATATATAATGTCGGGTTGGTTTGGTCTCAGGTTGATTTTTTTTAGTTGAAACCAACCCAACCCAAATATAGTCGGGTTTTTTTTTCCAACAGTAAACCAAGTCAAACCAAACCACTAGTCGGATTTGTTTTTCGGTTTGACTCGATTTGCGGTTTGATTCTGTTTTCGGTTCGATTTTGTACACCCCTAGTATCATGTCAAGACTATTAATATATAGTCTAGAAAAATACTAGGACTAACCCATCGGTGACCCCCTAAACTTGGCACTAATTTTCACTCAGATACCTTAACTAAACTTTGTTCATTTTAGACACCTCATGTCATGTTTCGTTATGTCATTTTAACACTTTAAACCGACATGGCAAAGTGAGTGTAATACACTCACTACCAACGTGTGAAAGACTCACTTAATCATTTTTTGTTTAATTTTTTTTTTCATTTTCATCCTCATTTTTTAGCCACCATCTCTCAAAACATGAATTCCTTCCATGGAGAAATAGTTTTGATGTGCTATGGAACAAAAAAACGAACTTTAATACGAAGAGATTTCACAAAAATAAATTTCAACCCATTAAAAAAATCACGATTTATGTTATCGCAAAGAAGAAGGGCAGCGAAAAATCTTGAAAGACGATGGATGTGGTGGGAGAGGGGTGGAGAAGACGATGTATGTGGGGAATGTGTTGGGGTTAGGATGGACAAAGGTGTAGAAGATATTGGGTGGGTGGGGGTGGGGGGAAGTGAAGGAGACGATTTGCGTGGGTGGGTGGGTGGGTGGGTGTTGGAGTTGGTGGACAGAGAAAATGACCTTGGTAGATTTGTTTGTTTTTTTTTAAATTAGTTTTTTGTGTAAAAAATTTCACGTGTCATTAAGTCATTGGCTATTTCTTCATTCTACTAAAATATTATTATTTGAAAAATATTTTTAATATACATGCCAAGTGTTTTTATTTAATTTTTCACTTTGATACGTCATCGGTGAGTGTGTTACACACATCTTGTATATTTAGCTGATTGTTCAAAAAGTGCTAAAATGACACAATGCTGAATGACATGAGGTGTCTAAAGTGAACAAAACTTAATCAAGATGTCTAACTGAATATTGGTGCCAAATTTAAGGGCCAATGGATTAGTCCAAAATACTACGTGTGCAATCTTCATGGGAGATGGAGTAGGATGGTCAAAGGGGTGGGAATTGAAGATGTATGTTGTGTGGGTGAGAACGAGACATTGAACTTGAATTATCACTTAATGATCCAACATTATCAGTCCTCACCTACATATAGCTTGTAATGAAGATTTGTTCAGCAAGAAAGTGGAACAACAACTAACAGACAGAAAAAAACACAGAACATTTGTCATATCCAATCAAAAGAAAGTGGAACAACAACTAACAGACAGAAAAAAACACAGAACATTTGTCATATCCAATCAAAAGAAAGGTACTCAGTTATCAAGCGGGAATGGTTGTACACTAACAGCAGGCTATTTAGTATTTTGGTTTGGCAATGCTTCATAGCAGCAACTTTGAGATCAAGTATGACGTTGCAAAAGGGGCGTAGCTATCTTAATTGGACACCCTTCGTCAGAAAACTGCATCGTATAATACTCCTTCCGGCCAGAATTGTTTGTCATGTTGCGCTTATTGAAAATTAATTTGACTAATTTTCAAAGGTAAATTAGATCACATTAATTCGATATTTTAAACAAAAAAATTAAATATTCTAAAACTATATGAAAAGTACTATAAATTATAATTTTTTGCATATAAATATGATGAAAAAATTCATCTTAAAATGTTAGTCAAATTTTTTATAGTTTGACTCTAAAATAGAAACTATGACAAACAATACCGAACGGAGGGAGTAATTTAAATTGTTAAATAACACATTTTGGACACCCTTAAAAGAAAATAAAAATTTAAGTTTAGTAGTTTCAATCGTTCAAATCTTACTAAATTCTTTTCAACTTGCAGTGTGCAGGTTCGATTCCCGTTATTTGACTTTAATTTTTTAATGAAAAATGTGGGGTGGAAGCGGAATTAAAGAATTCAGAGTGAGAGAGATGTATTTGAAAGGGGGATGATTTTATTATGAGGGAAAACCCTCTATTTATACACAAAAACTTTACACCTTTGGCCAAAATGGCCGACACTTACTTTACACTTGGCCTTTTTACATTTGGCCGACACAAAAAACAAAATACTTACGGTTACTAATGGCCTATTTTTTATTATTGGCCGACATACTTTTACAATACTTTTTTACATATGGCTGATATTCAGCCGACACAAAACGATAAACACTAAAAAACAAAATACTTTACTTTACACACAGATATCTATCTTTTTTTTAGTAAATAATTTTTTTTTCCTTTTCATTAGAAATTTAAATAAATTTTAAAAATAATTATTTAATTTAATGTTAATAAGTAAATGCTATTATTTATTCCATAAGTGAAAATACTTTATATAAATTCTCTTTTAATATAACTCGTTTTTTTCATCATTGTTGTTGGCCATTGAAGCATAAAAGTGATTTCCCTTTAAACTGAACATCTCTCTTTTTCTTTGTTGGTTCACTTCCTGTCACATAAACATGAACATTAAAGCTAAATATTATGTAGTTTGATTTTAAAATTTTTGATATATTTTAATTAAAAAAAATTATCATTGTTATGTAATTTGATTTACAAAATTTAAGAACATCCATTCTTTGCATTATTTTACAAGCTATGAAATTTTGAACACCATTCCTAGAATTTCTCGCTACGCCACTGCGTAGCAAGTTTCTCCAAAAAGTTCTGCAATGATGGAGAAACAATCGAAGGTAGATTTTCAACCGCAACTACAAACATATATAGAGATATCGTATTCTCATGGTACAAAAAGCACCAATCACAACAATTACCATCAGAGGCTACTGTATTGGTGATGCAACAAAGGGAACAACAAAAATGGCAGCACAAACTAAATGTAAGCTTAACATCTTGATCAAGAGCAAGGGCTATGGTTTCATTGGCCTTAATATTCTTACTACCAATCACCCATACAGATACTTAACTTTTTGTTCTTCACTGGGTGAATTTTAAAGGTCATTTCACCCTTAAGTCCTGAATAAAATGTGTAATTTTAATTTAGTTGTGAACTTAGCGGCTTCCATCACTGACGTTTTCAATTTTATCAAATCTTCAATCAGAAACACTGAATGGGACATCATATAAGGGACATTCTTTCTCATTCAAAGTTGTTGAAGGAATGCTCTCTCCCTTCATCCCTAACCCCTCCCCTGTTAGCCAAAATGTGGGAATTCTCAATGGAATCCGAGGTTTTAGCAGATGAACAGGCCAGTTCTATAGAGAAACTCGGGTAGACAAACTATGGAAGATGAAAGGGAAGAAGATAGAAAAGTAGAAGAAGATTTAGGTAGAAACAGAAGTAATGTGTATATTCATCATATTCAAAGTAAAGTGTAAAAGCTTTTATAAAAGCTGAGTTGCAATGAATTGAAATCTGAGTCCAAATCTCAATTATGTTATTTAACCAACTTTCCAGCTAATAGTATCCTTCAGCTAACTGAGTAGCAATGGCAGATACATAATATATGTCAAGAACATGCAGTAAAAGGGATACAGCTAACAAATATTTTGAAAGTTATTCATTTATCAATTCATTCTATATCTAGATAACAGCAACAATTTACTAATCTTAAAATAATTCAGCTCCTAAATAGAGTTACAACACCTAATAGACTGCAAACCGGGAAAGGTAAAAAATGCCAAGAGGTACAGAATTGCATAAACTTCAGCACTAGTTCATCAACTTAACAATACTTTCTTATTGTTAAAGAGAAACATACAAAATCACCTGATGTTATCTCACTTCTGGTGGCATAAAGAATACATTCCTAATTGGCTAAATCTCAGTGGCTGGGTAAAAGAATCGCCTTTGGAAATGATGATGTTCCATTATTGGATGCTCCTTGTATGTTAAGGATTGTGGTAACCATGTTGTAAATCTGAACATTCTCAAATGATGGGACTTTGCGGCCCCTAGCAAACATAGGACCATGGCCAATGAATATAGACCTCATTGAGAAGAATGCATTGTCATAACCATGAGATCCACCACATTCGAACCTTTTTGAGCTCTTTTGTTCGACCTTAAATGCTTCATCAATCAATCCAATGATGGGTGGTATTCGATCACTCTCAGAATAATGCAGCCGATCAGGCAGTTCTTCCTTTAGATAGACTTTCAAATACTGCCCATTCTTAACCTTCCCTGACTTTAATCCCTCATTCATCTTGGTAACGACATCCTTGGCAGAGTAACTTCGTGGTGGACGAATGGAAAGCAGTGGACTATATGACTGTATCCAATCCTTTGGGATTTTAATCCACCGAGCCAAATCCTCCAGAAAGATTAACTTTTTATCGCAAGTGCCAACCATACCATGGTCGCCAAGCATTATAATGTTCACATCCTCAAAAACCCCTCTTTCTTCTAAACCTTGGATCAACTTTCCAATCATCCCATCAACTCTAGCAATGGCTTCAGTGATCTGAGGATCATCTGGCCCAACCTTGTGACCCTGATGATCAGGGTCTCCAAAATAGAGTGTCATAAATGACGGAATCTCATCATTAGACAGATCAAAGTAGTTCAAAACAGTATCAACACGTTCTTCAAATGGGACAGAACCATTATAGATCTTACAGAAATATTCCGGACAAGTCCAACCTCCTTTATTCACCTCAGATCCAGGCCAGAAATAAGTAGCAGCCTTAAGACCATGATTGACGACAGTCTCCCAAAGTGGCTCACCGAGCCACCACTTAGGATCATAACTGGCCATAGTGAAAGGCTCTCTAATATTTGGATCAAGGAAATAGTTGTTTATAATACCATGATAAGCAGGATACAAACCAGTCACAATGGCATAATGATTAGGAAACGTCAAAGTTGGGAATACAGGAATTAAACCAAGTTCTGCTTCTGTCCCATTCGTAATCAATCTATTGATATTAGGGGTATCTGTTTTGTACTGATATCCAAAGCGAAATCCATCGGATGAAATCAAAAGAACAACAGGATGTTTGAGTTTTTGAAGTGGACGTGATACATGCGAAATAGAGGAGACAGAAGAATGTGAAAAGAAGAGGTAAGCAAAGATAATAGCTGTAGATAGAGATAGACAAGTGACGAGAATCAGAGGTGTTAAAATTAAGGAAGAGAAAGGTGGATTTGGGGGAATAGATGTGGAACAGTCATCTGTGTCAAAAGAAAGCAATGAAGTGGAGGAAATGGGTGGCTCTTCGTCATCCTCCCTTGTGGGTACAGCCATAGGCTTGAAGGAGATTGAATCCGAATTCATCATCCACAGTATAATTGTATATTTCAGAGCATAGAAAATTGCAATCGAAATACAGAGAATTGAATTTAAAGGGCCGTGTAGCCGAGTTGTATCGAAAATGAGTTTACCTGAAATCGATTTCGGAATTGATCAAAGCAATTCCTTCATCAACAGTTGATCTATCGACTGGAAAATGGCATGATGGATTAGTTGAAAGACAGGCAGAATTACAAATTTCAGATGCTGGACTTCTACCCAAAAATCAATTTCGTGCTCAGATTCCTATTTGCCTATCACGATATGTTTTATATCTGTTTGCTTAAATTTCTAAAACTTTTTTTGAAATACATATGTGTTTTTGGCAACTACTAATTTGTATTTGATCAAATAATTTAAAAATATATATTCGTCTTTGACTAATATATTTTAAAAAATGTTTTTTAGAGAAAAAACTACTTCCTTTCTTCCAATCCTACTATTTCAATTTTAGAAAATGTTCCAAAATATTTTGACCAACCAAACCGAGTTTGGAACCTAAATAAGTCACAAAAATATATAAAGTATGAGTTTTTCTTTCACTTTATAAAGTGTAAATTTTTCTTACACTTTATAAAGTGAAACTTTTTCTTCCACTATGATAAAGTGTAAGTTTTCTTATACTTTATAAAGTGAAACTTTTTCTTATACGAGGAATATTTTTCACGCTTTGAAGAAGTTTTTTCAGTGTTGTCACAATTATATTGATTTGACGTATCATAAAAACGGAAAAAAAATATTACAATATGTATTTTTAATTTTTTTATTCTGAAAAATCTTTCAATCTCTAGTTAAGGACGTTTAAGCATAGTTGATAGCACCTACAACATAAAATTTTTTATATTTGTTCATTTCAATGTCAAAAAAAAAGATGTCTTCTACACCTAAAGTTAAAGTTTTAATTTATTGGGATGACAAAATTATACATGACGAAAATATCATTTATTATAATTGTCCTCCCAAATACAATGCTAAATATCAAGTTAATGTTCGATGTAATAAATTTATTTCACCAATTTATAAAATAATGGGTATAAACAGTACTGATTATAATTTGATATTAATCTATAATGACGAATCATTGACTGGCTTTTTGAGGGTTCCAAATGACTACATAGATCAAATCAAGTTAACAATACTTGAAATCTATGTTAGGAAGAAGCCTAAAATTAGTCAACAACGTTCTTCTTTATCAGTCGATGTCCATCCCCAATTAGAAAATCGTAATAGCATTGATGGAATTCTGATAACTCAAGCTACTGATTTTCTAACATGACTCATTATCAAAATATTCTTACCGGCCGATATGATTTTTATTTAAACAAAACTATCGATGAAAGTGACCGGTAATGCTCAACAATTATATTTCGATTATTAGTTGTTGATTTTGTCAATTATTTATTAATTTATATGATTTATTATTCTTAGTCTTATATATTTTGTAGCGGTTTACCTCAACAATATAGAAATATTGCTCTAAGTTGTGGACTAGATATTTATTTTTATCAGTCCTCACACATTACAATGGACTAGATAGGAATATATAAAATGTAGGATTTTCTTCCACTTTTTTTCTTCCACTTTATAAAGTGGAAGAAAAAGTTTCACTTTATAAAGTGTAAGAAAAAGCTTCGTTATATATTAAAAATACACGTTATGACACTAACAAAAAACGTTTAGAAAATTGAATAAAGTGAAATTTTTTCTTCAATTAAACTTATTTTAGTTACTTAATAAAATAGTGACTTACTTTGGTCACTTTTATATTTTTATGGTCATTTAGGTTTCCGACTCAACCAAACGTGTGAGGAAATTGGAAATACCAAAAACACTCTAACATTATCATTCCTCACCTCCATATAGCCTGTAATAACATCTGTTCAGCCAAGGAAGTAGAGCAACTAACAGACACTAAACAAAACACAGAACATTTTTCATATCCAATCAAAAAAGGTACTATCAGTTATCAAGAAAGAAAAATGCGAAATAATTATCAAACTCTACGAGTTTACAAACACCGAAAGGTCCCTGCCAAAGAAACAACCTCTCTGGATAGTCAAGAAGAAAGAAGAACTGAGCATGTTTGTACACAAACAGCAGGCGGTTTACGTTTCGCTATGCTTTATGGAAACAACTTGATCGGCTATGCTTTATGGAAACAACTTTGAGATCAAGTATCACATTACAAGTATCTCCAAACAGTTCTGCAACGATGAGAAACAATCGAAGGTAAATTTTTTTAACCGCAAGTCCAAACATATAAAGATATCTTATTATCGTGAAAAAAATGCACCAATCACAATAATTACCATCAGAGGCTACTGCCTTGATGATGCAACAAAGGAAACAACAAAAATGACTACATAAACTAAATATAAGCTTAACCCTTGATCAAGAGCACAGGCTATGGTGTCAATGAACTTAATATTCTTACCACCCATCACACGTGGCAAACAGATACTTGACTTTTGGTTTTTCTATTCTACTTTCCAAGTTCTTCCCTCGTCATTATAATAAGGGGATGCAGGAGATTGTACAATTCTTAAATCTACAAATATAAGGAGATGATAACGTAATACATGACAGAAAAATGGAGTAAAAGGTAGAATACCGATATGGTCAACAAATATATTGAACATTGTTCATTTATAAATTCATATTCTATCTACATAGCAGCAACAATTTACTAATCTTGAAATAAGCCAGCTACAAAATAGAAGTTGCAACACCTTATAGACTATAAATCTGGAAGCCGACAAAAGTGAAGTGATGCCATGAGGTACAGAGGTGCATAACCTTCATCACTAGATCATCACCTTGAATGAACTTGACAATATTTACTAATTGTTAAGAGAAGCATCTAAAAATCACATGATGATCTCTCACCTCTGGTAGCATAGAGAATATTTTCATAACTAGCTGCATCTCAGTGGCTGGGTAAGAGAATCGTGTCTGGAAATGTTGTCGTCCCATTATTGGGTGCTCCTTGTATATTAAGGATTTTGGTAACCACGTTGTAAATCTGAACATTCTCAAAAGATGGGACTTTACGGCCACTAGCAAACTTAGGACCATGGCCAATGAAAATGGTCCTCATTGAGAAGAATGCATTGTCATAACCATGAGCTCCACCACATTCGAACCTCTTTGAGCTCTTCTGTTCAACCTTAAATGCTTCATCGATCAACCCAATGATGGGTGGTATTCGATCACTCGCAGAATAGTGCAGCCGATCAGGCAGTTCCTCTTTTAGATAGACTTTCAAATACTGCCCATTGTTAACCTTCTCTGACTTTAAGCCCTCATTCATCTTGGTAACTACATCCTTGGCAGAGTAACTCGGTGGTGGACGAATGGAAAGCAATGGACTATATGACTGTATCCAATCCTTTGGAATGTCAATCCATGGAGCCAAATCCTCCAAGAAAATTAACTTTCTATCGCAGGTGCCAACCATACCATGATCGCCAACCATTATAATATTCACATCCTCAAAAACCCCTCTTGCTTCTAAGCCTTTGATCAACTTCCCAATCATGCTATCAACTCTTGCAACGGCTTTAGTGATTTGAGGGTCATCTGGCCCAACCTTGTGACCCTGATGATCAGGGTCTTCAAAATAGAGTGTCATAAACGACGGAATTTCATCATTTGGCAAATCAAAATATTTCAAAACAGTATCAACTCGTTCTTCAAATGGCACAGAACCATTATACCTCTTACAAAGAGACTCTGGACAGGTCCAGCCTCCTTTATTTACCTCAGATCCAGGCCAGAAATAAGTAGCAGCCTTAAGACCATGATTGACTACAGTCTCCCAAAGCGGCTCACCTAGCCACCACTTAGGATCATGACTCCCCATAGTGAAATGCTCTCCAGTAATCGGATCAAGGAAATTGTTATTTATAATACCATGATAAGCAGGGTACAAACCAGTAACAATAGCATAATGATTAGGAAAAGTCAAAGTTGGGAATACAGGAATTAAACCCAGTTCAGCTTCTGTCCCATTCGTAATCAATCTATGGATATTAGGGGTATCTGTCTTGTACTGATACCCAAAGCGAAACCCATCAGATGAAATCAAGAGAACAACAGGATGTTTGAGTTTTTGAAGTGGACGTGAGCGTGTTACATGCGAAATAGATGAGATAGAAGAATGTGAAAAGAAGAGGAAAGCAAAGGTAACAGCAGTAGATAGAGATACACAAGTGACGAGAATCAAAGCTGTCAAAATTACCGAATTGAAAGGGGTTTTTGTAGGAGACGATGGGGAACAGTCATCTGTGTCAAAAGAAAGCAATGAAGTGGAGGAAATTGGTGGGTCTTCATCCTCTTTTGTGAGTACAGCCATAGGCTTGAAGGACACTGAATTGGAATTCATCATCGACAAAAAAACGTAATAGAATCGAAAATTGAAAGGGTGTAGCCTGCTGCTATCAAGAATGAGTTTACCTGAAATCGAATGAAAAGGCTCTCTCTCCACCTGATTCCTGAAGTTGCTTTGTGTGAAGTCACTACAGGAAAATGGAGTGTGAATGAAGGATAATGGAATGATGAATTAGTTGAAAAGCCGGTTTCAACAAACTCAGATGCTGGACTTCTAAGGAAGAAGATTAGGTTCGTAGTTTACACAAATGGGTATGTGCATACCACTTTATTTACTAACCTTATTTGACTTAATACACAATTTTAAATAATAAATACTATATTTTATAATTAATTTTATTTGTCACATTTTAACATGACAGGCTCATTAACAAAATAATTACTTTCTTTATTACGAAAACAATAATCTAGTTTGACTTGACACGAAGTTTAAGAAAATAAAAAATACTTTTAAATTTTGTAGTCCTACAATAAAGGTAAAGTGAAATATATAAAATTGTCCTTTAATTTTGTCATTTTAAAAATATCATATGGAAAGTTGAAATTTAAATATTACAAAAAAAAAGTCATTATTTTTTAACAGACTTAAAGAAAAGGAGATCATTTTTTTTTAAACGGAGAGATTATTAATATAGATAGTTTACCGGATTATGTCTACTAAATGACGTCTTGAAAAATTAGTACTTCTTGTGTCCCATTTTATGTGACAACATTTGATTGGTCACAGAGTTTAAGAAATAATGAAGATTTTGAAATGTTTTCCAAATTGTCCTTAAAAAAAGTAAGTTCGCCTTTCTCTCTTTTCATAATTGTATTAGAGTACTATGTTTAAAATTATGTGGCACTAAAAAGGGTAAAAGAGGAATTATACATTTAAGTACTTATTATATAAAGAAATGTAATATTTTTTTTGGAACTGACCAAAAAGGAAATGGTACCACATAATATGAGACGGAAGGAGTATTTAATGTTGACGGTAAAACATAAAAAAAAATTATTGTTTTTTCTTGATATGTCAAAAGTGACAAGTTGAATAAACATTGTTGTAATAAGTAATAAGTAAAAGTGAAAGAAGAGAGTAACACTTTTCTGTCTTGTAATCTTAAATTAAAATTATGCGAAATGTTTTTAATCTTATATCATAAAATATGTCATTTAATAAATCGAAATTAAAATTTATCAAAATAAAAGGCCCATTCTTTTTTAAAGACGAAAAAGAAAAATACATCATTCTCAATATGAGTTTGCTGAAAGTATTTTGAAAATGTATTTTTTGACAGTAATAATTTGTACTTGGTTTAGATGATTTAGAAAATAGTTTTGAACCTATTCATTTATCGATTTGTTTTCTGAAATGAACTGGTAAAACAATACTATTTTACTCTATTTAAAAAATAATGGTCTAATTTGACTTAGAACGGAGTTTAAGAATAGAAAAAAGACTTTTTGATTTTGTTGTTCTATATTAAAGTTATATCAAATGTACTAAAATCTCCTTTAATCTTGTGGCATAAAACATGCCATGTGAAAAGTTAAAATTAAAGTTTTGCCAAAAAAGAAAATGAGTCTTTCTTTTTGAAACAGACTAAAAAGAAAATGAAATCAGTTTTTAAAAACGAACTTAAAAAAAATTAACTAATTTGATTTGCCGAACAAGCTAGTAATAAAATTATGTTTGAAAAAAGATGGTCAAATAAGACTGATCAACGGATCGAAATCGGTTCACCGAATCGGAATGAATCGGTACCGGACTGGAACGGAACGCATTGATCGGTATGTTAATCGGTACCGGGATGAACCGGATCAGAATTACCGGAATGAATAATCGGTTCCGTCCCGTTCTACTATATACCGGGATGGAACCAGAACAAACCGTAATGGATCAGAATGGAACAGAACGGGATAAACGGAACGACATTTTTTGAGATTACAAAAATATGATTAATTTTTTTATTTTTCTAAGTTTAAATTAATAGTTTTTAAATTTATACTATAATTTTTTACTTAAGTTTATTTTAAAGATATTTTTCAATTTTTTTTTGTTATTAAGTTTGCAAGTAAAGTCTAATAAAATTTTCAAAATTTAAATCTTTTGAACTTTATACTTTATAAGTTATTACTTATTATTCATTAATATTTATTTTATAAGTTATATTTATAACTTGTGTCTTGTAAATTATAAATAAATAAAATTTATAATTTTTAAAAAATTAAATTAAAATAAGGATAAAACAATTATAAAAATTAAAAAATATCAATTTAATTTATTTAAATTTGTAACAAATTACAATTTCAATTTACAACTATTAGTAGAGTACATAGTTTACGCAGCCACCTTCTACGAAGAGTTCTGTTTCAATTAAGTCTCAAATGTAATACTAATAGTTGTATAGTCCCATAAATCCTCTTTCTAACTCAGTTATAGATTGATTGTAATCAACTTCTGGTCTTGGTAAAGCTCGTTGACGATCTTGAAGTTCAATGTCATCATCACTACCACATCCAATAGCTGAATCTATGAAAAGTTCAAATTGATTATCTAACTTTGGAAGTGCTTGATTTCTATGCTCAACATTTATCTAGTCTCTAAATAACACTAATATCTCCAAGTTGTCTTCTGCCAACGAATATCTGTGGTCTCCAATTTGAAATATTTCCGCGCTGAAAGCTTCCTCGGAAGGTACTGCTGATCCTTGAATTGCATGCACATCCTTCACCACCCTACTAAGTTTTGGAAATTGAGTTCCACAATTCCTTCACCAGTTCAATAGTTGCGGTATACCTTCATCATTTGTAATATCATCCGAACCCTGTTCAAGATATTTTACAAATTCACATTTATTAGAAGAGTCAAGACCAAGTTTTTGTTTCACTCGTCCATGAGCACCTACTTGATTCATAGACGTTTGAGGATTTTCAACATTATCTAAGAAAGAATATTTATCATACATTTCTTTAGCACAAAATTTTATACTATTTTGACATATTACCAAATCAGGTTTTTCTTCAGGTTGAATATCTAAATTCTGATAAATGCATTTAACCAAAGCTTTTGCACCATATTCTTTATATTCAGGGTTGAAAGAATTGCAGTTAAATAAATTTGTGGGATAGGAAAAAAATATTTCTTAAATTTTGTAATCATAACTTTAATATCAGAGATAAATAAAGCATTTGTTTTATATTCAGAAAAGATAGATGAAATCTCACATATATGTATTAAAATTTCAGAAATAGTAGGATAATATATTCCAGAAAATTTTTTAGTGGCATCATAAAATGATTTCAAAAATATTCTAAGTTCATTTACTTCATCCCAATTACTATCATTAAGTTCTAATTCAGGATAAGCATTATGATTATTAAATAGTGTATTAATAAGTGCCTATATGCATAAGCAACTTCAAGCATATCATAAAAGGAATTCCATCTAGTTTTTACATGCTTCAAAACTTTTCTAAACGGAAGTTTAAATGCATTACAAAGTTCTTTAAATCTAATTCTACTGCTACTATTCATACGAAAAATGTATAAACAAGCATTATCAATTTTATCATACCTATTTTCAAATAATTTCACACCGTCACTAATAATCAAATTTAATATATGCGCGGCATATCTAACATGAAAAACATATTTACTAATTGGACAAAGTCTAGGTTCTAGCATATTAATAGCATTTAAACTAGTGGAAGCATTATCTAAAGTACTACTAACGACTTTATCACAAAGACCGAAAAATCTAAAATTTCCAACACAGTAGTAGCACTATAAATTTCGATTTTTTTCTTTTGACAAATTTTATGACCAATAATTCTTTTTTATAAATTCCAATTATAATCGATACAATGCGCAATAACAGTTAAATAATCAAAACCATTGGGACTAAGACCCATATCAGTAGTAATAGCAACTCTACAATTCATTAGTTCAAAATAGGCACGTAAATATTGACAATGTTTTTCTTGAAATTCAAAAATATCTCTTTTTACCATGATTCTTGATAGACCTTTATAACTAGGATTATATATTTCACGAATATATGCATTAAAACCCGGATGTTCTCCAAAACTAAAAGGTAAACCACAAACAACAACCATATTAGCAAAGTTTTCACGATCACGATCCTTGTTATAAGTTCGATGTGTAAGAGGACCACTTGGGTTTGAAGTATTTAATTCACTTTGAACCATATTTGATCCTCTACCCGATGCTTCAACACTACAATTTTCAACAACTTCAAGAGAAGATATATATGCAAACCACTTTTTACTATGCTTGTTAATCAAATATTTTTTCAGTTCCCCCGTTGTAACGACCTGTTTAGTCGTTTCGAGCAGTAGAATTATTTGAAATAAAAACTGACTGGCTCGACGGATCACGCGACGGACCGTCATGATCCTGACGGACCGTCATGGACTCCGTCGTTCCACACTTGTGTAATTCTCCTGCTTCTCTCCTCATTACCCTGGACGACAGGTAGGACAAACCGTCATAAGCACAACGGTTCGTCGAGGATCTCCGTTCCAAAACACTTAAACTCTGAAATCTGGGTACGGGGATCAACTCTCTGAACTTCGCGACGGAATTGCAGCACGGACCGTCGTAGACACGACGGACCGTCACGAACCTCTTTACTGAATTTGACTCTCTGAACTTTGTGACGGACCTGCAGGACGGACCGTCGCAGGTACGACGGGCCGTCATGAGCTGCGTAACCCTGACTGGGTCGGATTTCTGCTAAAAGTTTTTAAGGTTTGTTTTGGACTATTCATGCTTATAATTATGAAATTAGTGGGGTAAGTTTAATAATGTATTTACTTGGGGGTTAAAGGAGATAACTTTAAAATAAATAATGGGTTACTTTCATCATAATGAATTATATGATAATTAGGGTAAAACAAAAAGAATCTGGAGAAGGAAAAATAAAAAGAACAGAGAGAGGGAGAACGAGCGAGAAATGGGAGAAGCGAAGAGGAAAGCAAAGGCATAGAGAAGTAGCTTGCTTGATCACGATTCTTCGGTGGAGGTAGGTTATGGTTTATGCTATTTCATAGTAAACTCTAAATAGCGATTGATATGTATTGGGTGGTATTGTAAAGTCTTCTATATGCTTGATTGTGTGTTTGAATGTTGTGATTGTGAAATCTTCAATCTTAGCCCTCTCTATTAAGATGATGCGTGGACATAAAGAAGGCTTGATGAACTAAAATAATGAGATGAATGGATCGGGTGTCACGTTCCGACACGTAGTATTAGGGGATCGGGTGTCACGTTCTGACACGTAGTATTAGGGGATCGGGTGTCACGTACCGACACGTAGTATTAGGGGATCGAAGTGTCACGTTCCGACACAGTAGTAATAATGGATCGGAGTGTCACGTTCCGACACAATAAGAATAAAGAGAAGAAATCTTGAATTATGTTTATATACTCATATTCAAAGAACCTATTTCCCAAATGAGTATGGTGTGGAGGCTTGAGTCCTTATAGATGTGCTTGGTGTTGTTGCCAATGAATCTTGTACTTGTTGTTGACACCTGTTGAGTATTGTAGTCGATTTTATTTTATTATTCAGTATATATTGCTTTCTATTTTGAGTTGGCCGATGATACTTACTTAGTACGTGTTCCTTGTACTGACCCCTACTTGTATTCTTCTTTTTGTTATTTGTGGAGTGCAGTAAACGTACCATCGACTTCGACTCGTCCGCAACTCTAGCCAGTCTCCAGCATATCAGATTTCAGGGTGAGCTATTATTTCTAGCTCGGACTGGAGTCTCTCCTTCACGTCTTGATGTCTCGAAGTTCGGACATGGACCATCCCTTTTATTTATTTTAGCGTCTTAAATACTCTTAGATTTAGAAATTTGAGGATAGATGTTCTTGGTGTGATGACTTCCAGATTTTAGGGATAATAGTTGATAAACTTTAGAAGCTTATTTATTGGTTATATTAATAAGATTTTGAGTCTTCCGCATTATATTTTGTTCGTTATGGTTGAAATGTTGGTAAATGTTGGGGTTTAGATTTGTTGGTTCTCTCATATAGTAGGATAAGTGTGGGTGCCACTCGCGGCTCGTTTTGGGTCGTGACAAACTTGGTATCAGAGCATTAGTTTCGTTGGTCTCATCACACAAGAACGAGTCTAGTAGAGTCTTGAGGAACGGTAGGGGGACGCCTTTACTTTTCTTTGAGAGGCTATAGTACTTTAGAAAAATTCCATTCTTTCTTTCTTTCGTGCTATTACTTGGATCCAATTGGTATCTAGGTGATACAAATTGGTATCTGACATCCTCACTCTATTTCGCAGATGGTTAGAACTAGAGCAACAACTGTGCCAACACCAACACCGGCAAGACAGGATGCGTCTGAGCCAGCCACTGGGCTGTAGCTCGAAGAGGAGCAGTGGCAAGAGGCCGTGGTAGAGGTCGCGGGAGGACGTCCTCTAGAGGTAGAGGACAAACACCTGGTCCAGCTAGTACTAGGGCGGTGACTCCTCCACCAACTGATGAGGTAGTAAGAGAGGGTGAGGAAGGGGAAAATGAGCAAGTGCAAGATGAGGAATTACCACCGCAACCTACCCCATAGATGATTAACCAGGTTCTTACCTATTTTAGCGGGTTATCTGATCAGGGCCAGACACCTCCAGTGTTTTCTGCACCAACACCTCAGGTTCCGGGAGTACAACATGCAGCTGCTGTGGCTCCCCGCATGGATGTCCCATTGGAAGTAGGCACGTTTCCTCGATTGACTACAGGGCTTATAATGATGAGTGATCAGCATGAACTTTTCACTAAATTCTTGAAATTGAAACCTCCAGTCTTCAAGTGTGCTGAATCTGAGGATGCCTATGATTTTCTAGTTGATTGTCAGGAGCTGCTACATAAGATGGACATAGTAGAACGATTTGGTGTTGAGTTTGTGACCTATCAGTTTCAGGGGAATGCCAAAATGTGGTGGCGCTCGTATGTTGAGTGTCAACCAGCACAGACACCACCTATGACTTGGGCATCATTCTCTAGCTTCTTTATGGAGAAGTATATACCCCGGACTTTGAGGGATAAGAGGAGAGATGAGTTCCTGAGCCTAGAGCAAGGAAGGATGTATGTTACTGCTTATGAGGCCAAATTTCATGCACTATCCAGGTATGCCACCCAGGTTTGCTTCAGTCCATAAGAGCGGATTCGCCATTTTGTGAAGGGATTGAGGTCAGATTTGCAGATCCCAGCCTTACAGGTAGCTGCTGCAGCAAAATCCTTTCAGGAAGTGGTAGATTTTGTGATAGAGGTGGAGGGGGTGAAGCCAGACGACTTCACCCTGGCGTCGACATCTAAGAAGTTTCGTAAGGGAGGTAAGTTTAGTGGTTCTTACTCCAGAGGGCAAAGTTCAGGAGGTTACCCAGCCCGACCTATTCAGTCTTCACTGCAGGCTGTAGCTGGGGTCCATCGCAGACCAGTCAACATTTCTCTGAGTTTGGAGGTTATCCCCAGACTTCGTCATTCTCGCAGAGACCTATGCTTGACTCCAGAGATTGTTATGGATGTGGAGAGACTGGACATATTAGGAGATATTGTCCAAAACAGAGTTACAGACCCCCAATAGTTAGAGGTAGAGGTGGTCATGGGAGAGGCCGCCATTCTGGAGGACGTGGTGGACAAGGTAATGGTGGTCACCAAATCAGTCGGGGTGGCGGGCAAGCTGGAGCTACTGCAGCACAACATGGTAGGGGCAACGGGCAGACAGGTGAGAGGGCCCATTTTTATGCTTTCCCCGGGAGGTCTGAAGCAGAGACATCTGATGCTGTTATCACAAGTAATCTTTTGGTTTGTGATTGCATGGCTTCTGTATTATTTGATCGTGGATCCAAAATTTTCATATGTATCTTCCTCATTTGCTACTGGTCTTGGTTTACATTGTGATTTGCTTGACATGCCTATTCGTGTCTCTACTCCTGTGGGTGAGTCTGTGATAGTTGAGAAGGTGTATAGGTCTTGTCTTGTGACTTTTGTGGGGAGCAATACTCATGTAGACTTGATTATTGTAGAGATGGTTGATTTCGATGTAATTCTAGGTATGACTTGGCTTTCTCCAAATTTTGCAATCTTAGATTGTAATGCTAAAACTGTGACATTGGCCAAACCTGGGACAGATCCGCTAGTGTGGGAGGGTGACTACACTTCCACTCCAGTTCATATCATCTCCTTTCTTCGTGCTAAGAGAATGATTAGTAAGGGTTGTTTAGCTTTCTTGGCACATCTCAGGGATGATACTTCCCAAGTACCTTCGATTGAGTCTGTCTCGATAGTTTGTGAGTTTCTGGATGTGTTTCCTGTAGACCTTCCTGGTATGCCACCGGATAGGGATATTGGTTTTTGTATTGATCTGGAGCCGGGTACCCGCCCCATTTCCATAACCCCTTATAGAATGGCTCCAGCTGAGTTAAGGGAGTTAAAGGCCCAACTTCAAGAGTTGTTAGGTAAAGTCTTTATTAGACCAAGTGCATCCCCTTTGGGTGCTCCTGTTTTATTTATAAAGAAGAAGGATGGAAGTTTTTGGATGTGCATAGACTACATGCAACTGAATAAGGTAACTATTAAGAACAAGTATCCTCTTCCTCGCATTGATGATTTGTTCGATCAATTACAAGGTGCTTGTACCTTCTCAAAAATCGATTTGACATCTGGTTATCATCAATTGAAAATACGGGCAGCGGACGTGTCAAATACTACTTTTCGAACCAGGTACGGGCATTATGAATTTTTAGTAATGTCTTTTGGGCTTACGAATGCCCCTGCTGCTTTCATGAGTCTGATGAACGGGATTTTTAAGCCATATCTGGATATCTTTGTCATTGTGTTAATTGATGATATACTGATATACTCAAAGAGCAGGAAAGAACATGAGGAGCATTTGAGAATTGTATTGGAAGTGGTGAGGGAGAAAAGGCTTTATGCCAAATTCTCCAAGTGTGAGTTTTTGCTAGATTCAGTGTCCTTCTTGGGGCACGTAGTTTCTAAGGATGGAGTGATGGTGGATCCTTCTAAGATTGAAGTAGTGAAGAGTTGGGTAAGACCTACTAATGTTACAGAGGTAAGGAGCTTTGTTGGTTTAGCTAGCTACTACTGTTGATTTGTCAAGGGGTTTTCTTCTGTTGCTTCCCAATTGACAAATTTGACTAAGCAAAATGTTCCATTTGTATGGTCGGAAGAATGTGAAGAAAGCTTCCAGAACCTCAAGACCTTGTTGACTACTGCACCAATTCTTACCCTGCCAGTGGAAGGTAAGAATTTCATTGTTTATTGTGATGCATCCTATTCTGGTTTGGGTGCAGTGCTAATGCAGGAGAGGAATGTAATTGCTTATGCTTCGAGGCAACTAAAGGTGCATGAACGCAACTATCCGACCCATAATTTGGAGTTGGCTGCAGTAGTGTTTGCATTAAAGCACATTATCTATATGGGGTTAAGTGTGAAGTCTATACAGATCATCGTAGTTTACAATATGTCTTTACTTAGAAAGATTTGAATTTGAGACAGAGGAGATGGATGGAACTACTGAAGGACTATGATATTACTATCTTGTATCACCCAGAAAAAGCTAATGTTGTGGCAGATGCCTTATGTTGAAAAATAGGGAGCATGGGAAGTTTAGCCCACTTACAAGTTTCTAGACGCCCATTGGCTAGAGAGGTTAAGATTCTGGCTAATGACCTTATGAGGCTGGAAGTACTAGAGAAGGGAGGATTTTTGGCCTGTGTGGAGGCAAGATCTTCTTAGCTTGACAAGATTAAGGGAAAACAGTTTACTGATGAGAAACTGATCCAGATTCGAGAAATGGTATTGCGAGGAGAGGTAAAGAAGCAAAAATTGATGAGGAAGGCGTTTTGAGGATCAAGGGAAGGGTATGTGTGCCCCGCGTCGATAATTTGATTCACACTATTCTTACAGAGGCTCATAGTTCAAGGTATTCTATACATCCTGGTGCAACCAAGATGTATCGTGACCTAAATCAACATTTTTGGTGGAGTAGGATGAAGCGTGACATTGCTGATTTTGTTGCCCAATGCCCGAATTGTCAGCAGGTAAAGTATGAACACCAGAGGCCCGGAGGAACACTTCAGAAAATGCCCATTCCTGAATGAAAATGGGAAAGAATTGCAATGGATTTTGTGGTTGGTCTTCCAAAGACATTGGGTAAGTTGGATTGTATTTGGGTAATTGTTGACAAATTAACTAAGTCTGCTCACTTCATTCCGGTTAAGGTGACTTACAATGCAGAGTTATCCAAACTCTATATCTCAGAAATTGTTCGATTGCATGGAGCTCCACTTTCCATCATATTAGATAGAGGTACGCAATTTACTTCTAAGTTTTGGAGAACATTGCATGCTGAAGTAGGTACTAGGTTGGATCTTAGTACTGCATTTCACCCTCAGACCGATGGTCAGTCTGAGCGAACAATTCAGGTTTTGGAGGATATGCTTCGTGCATGTGTGATAGAATTTGGTGGTCATTGGGATAACTTCTTACCCTTAGCAGAGTTTTCATACAATAATAACTATCAGTCAAGTATTGATATGGCCCCATTTGAGGCACTGTATGGGAGGAGATGTAGGTCTCCCATTGGTTGGTTTGATGCATTTGAGGTGAGACCATGGGGTACCGATCTTTTGAGGGAATCGTTAGATAAAGTAAAATTCATTCAGGAAAAGCTTCTAGCAGCTCAGAATAGGCAGAAAGAATATGCAGATCGAAAGGTTAGGGACTTGGATTTTATGGAGGGTGAACAAGTCTTGCTGAAGGTTTCACCCATGAAAGGGGTGATGCGGTTTAGTAAGCGAGGTAAGCTTAGTTTGGGGTATATTGGTCCATTTGAAAAACTTAAGCGCGTGGGGGAGGTGGCTTATGAATTGGCATTAACTCCAGGACTCCAAGGAGTGCACCCGGTATTTCATGTGTCTATGCTGAAAAGGTACCATGGGGATGGAAACTACATTATTCGTTGGGATTCAACTCTTCTTGATGAGAATTTGTCTTATGAGACGGAGCCTGTTGCTATTCTAGATAGAGAAATCCGCAAGTTGAGATCAAGGGAGATTGCATCCATCAAGGTTCAATGGAAGAATCGGCCAGTTGAAGAGTCCACTTGGGAGAAGGAGGCTGATATGCAAGAAAGATACCCGCACCTTTTTACAGATTCAGGTACTCTTTCTCGTCCTTGTTTTCTTCTTGTGATCGTTCGAGGATGAACGATGGGTAAACTGGTATCTATTGTAACGACCTGTTTAGTCGTTTCGAGCAGTAGAATCATTTGTGATAAAAACCTGACTGGATCGACGGATCACGCGACGGACCGTCATGGTCCTGACGGACCGTCATGGACTCCGTCGTCCCACACTTGTGTAATTCTCCTGCTTCTCTCCTCATTACCCTTGACGACAGGTAGGACGGACCATCATAAGCACAACGGTTCGTCGAGGATCTTCGTTCCAAAACACTTAAACTCTGAAATCTAGGTAAGGGGATCAACTCTCTGAACTTCTCGACGGAATTGCAGCATGGACCGTCGTAGACACAACGGACCGTCACAAACCTCTTTAGTGAATTTGACTCTCTGAACTTTGTGACGGACCTGCAGGACGGACCGTCGTAGGTACGACGGGCCGTCATGAGCTGCGTAACCCCGACTGGGTCGGATTTCTGCTAAAAGTTTTTAAGGGGTGTTTTGGACTATTCATGCTTATAATTATGAAATTAGTGGGGTAAGTTTAATAAGTCATTTACTTGGGGGTTAAAAGAGGTAACCTTGAAATAAATAGTGGGTTACTTTTATCATCTTTTATAATTGATTATATGATCATTAGGGTAAAAGAAAAAGAATTGGGAGAGGAAAAATAAAAAGAACATGAAGAGAGGGAGAACGGGCGAGAAAAGGGAGAAGCGAAGAGGAAAGCAAAGGCATTGAGAAGTAACTTGTTGATCGCAATTCTTCGGTGGAGGTAGGTTATGGTTTATGCTATTCGTAGTAAACTCTTAATAGCGATTGATATGTATTGGGTGGTATTGTAAAGTCTTCTATATGCTTGATTGTGGGTTTGTATGTTGTGACTGTGAAATCTTCAATCTTAGCCCTCTCTATTAAGATGATGCCTGGACATAAAGAAGCTTGATGAACTAAAATTAATGAGATGAATGGATCGGGTGTCACGTTCCGACACGTAGTATTAGGGGATCGGGTGTCACGTTCCGACACGTAGTATTAGGGGATCGGGTGTCACGTATCGATACGTAGTAGTAGGGGATCGGAGTGTCACGTTCCGACACGGTAGTAATAATGGATCGGAGTGTCACGTTCCGACACAATAAGAATAAAGAGAAGAAATCTTGAATTATGTTAATATACTCAAATTCAAAGAACCTATTTCCCAAATGAGTATGGTGTGGAGGCTTGAGTCCTTATAGATGTGCTTGGTGTTGTTGCCAATGGTTCTTGTACTTGTTGTTGACACCTGTTGAGTATTGTAGTCGATTTTATTTTATTATTCAGTAAATATTGCTTTCTATTTTGAGTTGGCCGATGATACTTACTCAATACGTGTTCCTTGTACTGACCCCTACTTGTATTCTTCTTTTTTTTATTTGTGGAGTGCAGCAAACGTACTATCGACTTCGACTCGTCCGCAACTCTAGCCAGTTTCCAGCATATCAGATTTCAGGGTGAGCTATTATTCCTAGCTCGGACTGGAGTCTCTCCTTCACGTCTTGATGTCTCGAAGTTTGGACATGGACCATCCCTTTTATTTATTTTAGCGTCTTAAATACTCTTAGATTTAGAAATTTGAGGATAGATGTTCTTGATGTGATGACTTCCAGATTTTGGGGATAATAGTTGATAAACTTTAGAAGCTTATTTATTGGTTATATTAATAAGATTTTGAGTCTTCCACATTATATTTTGTTCATTATGGTTGAAATGTTGGTAAATGTTGGGGTTTAGATTTGTTGGTTTGCTCACATAGTAGGATAAGTGTGGGTGCCACTCGCGGCTCATTTTGGATCGTGACACCCGTTGAACCTCCAGTCCCACCAGATGTATATTTAAAATATTGTTTATAAATATTACATATACTAAAAGTTTTTTCTTCATTCAAATAACAAAATTTCCACAGCTGTGATTTTAAAGAACGTTGTACCTTAGTGTTACCTCTAGTTGGGATAATAGGGGGATGAGTAGTTCCAACCAGAGGTGGAGCTTTAGTACCTATACTATTGAGGTCGGGGCTAGTCAGTGTATCATCTAAATCTACTTCTTCATCTAAATTTAATTGTTCATCCATTTCCACTTCTTCATTTTTTTGATTAATGCCATAATGTCTCTCATATAGTTCATGGGGAATTATAGGAGTATCCAAATGAATATTTATAGGACCAGAACGGGAAAAACTAGTTTCATTCACATGCGTAAATTCATCCTTATTCATTCTAACAAGAGGAATTTTAGATTTAGAAGAACTAGCACCTTTATTAGTTTTTTAAACTAATTATTTTACTGATTCTACTAGACCTTTTTAACTTTCACTTTTTTTAGAAGACTTCATGATATGGCATTATAAATTGCAAAATATGAAGCTTATCAAGAATAATAATATAATAAGAACAACTTACAAGTTACAAATAATAAATACAAAAAATAAAGGGATAATGCCCAAGTACCCCCTCAACCTATGCCCGAAATCTCAGAGACACAATTATACTATACTAAGGTCCTATTACCCCCCTGAACTTATTTTATTAATAATTTTTTACCCCTTTTTAGCTTACGTGGCACTATCTTGTGGGCCCAACGATGATTGACTTTTTTTTTTCGAACTAGTGCCACGTAGGCTAAAAAGGGGTAGAAAATTACATATAAAATAAGTTCAGGGGGGTAATAGGACCTTAGTATAGTATAAGTGTGTCACTGGGATTTCGGGCATAGGTTGAGGGGGTACTTGAGTATTTTCCCAAAAATAAATATAAGATTAAAGAGTGAAACGAAGTTACCAAACGTTTTTGTAAGAACAAACGATTATAATGAAAATTAAAATATTGATATCGAAACTTGAAATTTGAAGAAGATTCCTCCTCCGAAATACACTAAATGACCAAATCACCAAATGTTATTAAGAACTTAGAACTTGAATTGAATATTGAAAATCTGAAATTTTATTATTTATAATCCATAATCGTTAAAACTTAGAAATATGAATGGAAATATATATTCTCTCAAGCTTATGTATGTATATAGAGTTTTTAGAAATCAATTCTGATTTATAAAATAAAAAAATAGCCGTTTTAATTTTTCCGTTTTAAAACGACCGTTGAAAAAAGGGAAGGAAAAATGGGTGGTTGGATTGGAAAGGGGGGCTGCAGCTTTTGATAAAGCTGCAGGGCAGCATGGGTAGCCGGTCAGGTGGTTTGGTGAGGGGCTCAGGGCGCAGGACAACTTTTAATAAAGCTATCGCCTGCCAAGTGTCAGGGAAGGGGAGGGTGTGGTGGGTAATTAATTTTAATATATAGAAATTATATAAAATATAAAATATAGTTTATATAAAATATAAATATAGAATATATAAAATATAAAATATAAATAAATTAATATATATTAAGTAAACCTGATGGGAATTGGAACGGATCGGACCGGACTGGAACCGGGATGAACCGGTACCGATACACCTATCCTGTTTCGTGTACTGGTTCAGACTATCCCGTCCCGTTCCATATGCAACCGAACGGGACGAACCGAAATGGTAGTGGTACGTCCCGTTCCATCGCCCAATCTTATGGTCAAATATAAAATGCTAAATGTTATAATATATTGGCTTAAGTCATACAGAGCCCTTAAAGTTGCTTGCATATTTCACTTAAGCACTTCAATTAAGGTTTGTACCTATTGAACACTTTTACTGTTCAAAATAAGTATATATTAGACACTTTTTACTGACATGGCAAAGAATGTGTAATACACATATAGTGAGCGCGTGGAGGAATATTTTAGCTTCTTTTTGTTTATCTCTTTCTTCTTCTTTTTTAAATAGCCATAACTCTTCCCACACCACCACCATTGCCACCGCCTCCCCCCATTATCATCTACCCTTCTGTTCTCTTCTTTTCTTTTCTTCAGCCACCTCTTCCTCTCCCATACCATTGTCGACATTTCCTCTTCCATTTTTTTTGAAAATGTGGCAGTAATTCTCATCTATTCACCAGAAAAAAGATATACCCACACTATCACTACTCTTTCCTCCATTCCTCCCATTGTTCTTCTTGCAAAATAAACATCTTAATCTAAATTATTGTCTTTTATTTTTTAATAAATAGATTTGGAAAAATAATAGTTGAATTAAGAGGAACGACAATGACGGTGACGGTGAGTGAACGACGATAACTTGAATGAAGGAATTGAACATAGTTTTACCCGTTGACCTTTACGAAGCAACTTGCTCAATGATTAGTTGACTATAAATCTCTCTATACTCCATTAATATATGGTTGAAGTTGTGAACGAGTACAATCCTTTAGCTCAGCATAGTTAAAGACGAAACACAATGAATGAATCGAAGGTTGTTCATGGTTCTAAAATAGTTTTTCTTTTTCCTCAACATTTCAGATGTATGTCATTGTTTCGTTAATTTTCTACATCACCGCGAGCGTATTACACACATGTAATACATTTAGCTGATTGTTAAAAAAGTGTTCAAATGGCTCAAATTTGAATTGGTAAAAGTGTTCAATATGTACCAACCCTGCTTGAGGTGTTCAAATGAAATATGCAAATAACTTTAAGGAGCTCTATATAACTATAGATAATGTCTATTATGTGGATTTTTTTGGTTACAGAGAGAAAATCAGTTCACTGTATATGACTAAGGCATGTTTATAATTTCATCGACATAATTTTATTAAATTTTGGACAACAATGGTGGTGGCCATCTACAAAGTGTTTGGAATTATTAATTGTCAAATCTAAATTATTTTTATAAATTAATAATCACCAAAAATGTTCATAATATCTCCAGAAGGCCCAGGCTTGAGTTTTGATGCATTGAGAATAAGACAATGGATTTATATTTAATTGTATCTAGAGGGTAAGATATTAGATTCAAATTCATGTGTATCATGATAACAAGACGTTGGGTTTAAATTTTATCGATTTATGACATTAAATGTCCTTATATGAACAAGATGCTGGCTTAGGGTCTCAATGAACCATATTATGTATTTTTGATAAAGAAAAAAAAGTTATGAAATCTATCTCATTGAAGCTACTTCATTATATTCCGAGTGAATGTGATAGCAGTGCATAATATTCTAAAGAGGACAAGTGTTTAAATAATGCACATGAATGTGGAATGAGGTACTATGTTATCATACTCTGATATGTTTAGATGTTTGTGTTCTATTCATAAAGAATGAGCAGTATTCATAATAATGAGAAGAATTATAGGAAATTCAAATGGACAAACAATAAAAGAACCTAAATATTTTTTTAAATGGTGAATTATCTTGTACGACTTGTTATCAAGATAAATTAATTGTGAGACCATCACCAATGAAAGTTGAGTTTAAGTCCTCTAATTTCTAGAAACTTATACATAAAGATATTTATTGACCTATTCACTCACCTAGTGGTTTGTTTAGATACTTCATAGTCCTGAGTGATGCTTATTCTAAATGGTCTCACATGTCTCTAATGTCATATTGCAACTTGATATTTGTAAAATTATTGATACACATAATATGATTACGAGCACAGTAACCAAATAATCAAATTAAAACATTCACCTTAATTAAAAAGTAGACTTTCTATCCCAAGAATTTCACGATTATTGCCCCTCGATTGAGATTCAATAAACATAATAAGAAAGTGAATATGATAGTGTAAGTAAATGTTATCAATACTGATATGTATTTTATTGGTGACGGATCATGGTTCACCTTTAAAAGAGGTAGAGTAAATGAGTAAAAATAAACATAAAATTTGCTCATATACTAGTATGTTAGAAATTTACAAAAGCAAAAAACACATATTATGAGAAATTTTGGAGTTTAATTACTAATTCAAATAATTATATCAATTGACATGATAGAATTTGTTCATTGGAAGATATGAATATTAAATATTCAACTAGCTTGAAGAAATTTAGTTTCACTAATATTGGGACTAAATCCCCAAATTTTAATAGTATAAAAGGTGAATATGAATATGTTCACCAAAAATTACATGTGTGTTTATTGTCAACCTACTATTTGACATTCATAAAATTATTTGTGCAAAATTGTTTAGTTAAAAACACAATTTTTAAAATATGTAATCAAGATAATTTATCTTGATAATATTGATAATATCCATGATGACGTGATAATGTATTCAATACATAGTCAATCATTGCTTATGAAAAAAAATAATTCATATTCTGAAATATAATACATTGCATACAAAAGTAGATGCATACTATTGAGTATGATCCAACAAAATGTGAATCATACCGCCGTCAAACTTTGTTTACCTCACTATTGCTGTCAACTCTACGATGGCAATTGCCACCACGGATGGTGGCCAACCTTCAGTTGAGGGAGGTCAATAATTTAAGGAGAAGCCTTCTTATGCGAATTCCCTTTATCCAACCCATACAAACATTAAGCATGTACAAATTAAGCCGGTTACGTACTTGCACGAAGAGCCAATTGTCTTATGGGAGTAGCAAGAAATAATTCAGATGATTATCATTGAAAACCTTGAAAATGAAGTTATTGGGAAATTTTCTTAAAGGTGTCTGGATAAACAAGAATTGAGAAAGCTAATCTCCAAACAATGTGAGTTTAAAGGTGAATGCAAGATAGAATTACTTAGCACCAAACATGTGCTGATCCGAGCAATATTTTTGGAAGACTACGTGCATCTTTTGTCAAAGCCTACTTTTTACATAAATCAGCAGAACTGTTCCTTCCCAATGAGAACCTTGAAGTGGGACCTCATATTTAATCCATAGGAAGAAACAACCACCACAATAAAACTTCCCTTTTGCCTTTCTTGGGTGCCCAGTTTTCTATGGCAGGAAGCGAACGTCTTATTTTGAGAAGCTGATAAGAAAGATTGCTAGAAGAATACTGTCATGGCGAAGAAAATTCCTCTCGTTCAGTGGCATGTACACTTTAATCAGTCATATGCTTAAACCCTTTTAGTGTACGTATTATCTACCATGAAACCTCATAAAAGTGTTTTTAACTGAATTCACCAATGTTTTGCAAATTTTTTTTGGGGAAGCGTAAGCCTAAATGGTAAGCACTGGGTAACTTGGTAAGACATGTGTCTACCTGAATAAGAAGGAGGGTTGGGGTTCAGGTCACTCCATACGGTAAATTATGCACTATTTGAAAAGCTTTGGTGGCATTTTAAAATCTCAACTAAATCTCTATAGAGCACGTACATGGAGAGTAAGTATTGTAAAAATCTCCTTCATGTTTTAACTAAAAGTGTGGGGTCTTCATACAATGGCGGAACTAGAAATTTTGCCAAGGGTTTCAACTTTTAAAGTGTCGATAAATTTTTTTAGCGGAATGATATACGATTTTTTTTTACCGATGAGTCGATGCACAAAAAATTCTGTATTTTTTGTTTAAAAAGAGATTTTTAGTAGGTTCACAAAAATTTGTGTGTTTTCGTCTAAAAAAAGGATTTGTATTTCTAAAAAAGACCTAGTGGGGATAAAACCCCAAACCCCCAAGAGACAAATGACTACACCAACCACTTGATTATTTGTTCATCTGACTACCCTTAATAGGTTTTAGCAACGGCCCTGATGAAAGTTGAGAAGACAGAAAGGTAAAAAATAAAGTTGTAAAAAGCTTTTAGGAAAATAAGAAGACAACAAACTAAAAGAAAAAGACAAGAATGAATCTATTTTTTTAAAAAATTAAGAAAAGTAAAAAATAGACCTTTTATTTCCTTTTATTTTTCTTAACTTAAACAGGGATATTTTTGTACTTTTTCTTAAGATAAAAACGGAATAAATATCAATAAAGCGAAATGTTTAAGCTTGGGATCGAACCCTGGCTGAGTTTTGCCTATTCTTAGAGAAAAAATGAAATTATGAAAAAAATAAAATAATCACCACAATGGGGTTCGAACCAGGGATGCAATGACATTTTTTCATAGCCTTAACCATTTGATTGTCAACCTTTATTATGTCAAGGTTTTTCAACTGTTACTATATATCTAAAAAATCCATATTCAGTATATATATTTGAAAAAAATTCCGATGAAGGTTGGTCAGATGACCAACCTTGCCATGTCATAGCTCCCCCCCCTGTCTTCATATGTATGGAGAAAAATGGTGGCCATAAGAGAAAGTGGAACATGACATTTGGTGGCAAGTAAAATCTAGAAATTTCAGCTTTTGGCTTGACAACTAGTCTAAACAAAGGGCATTGTATTATATAGAGGGTGAATCTTCCTAGGAGGAGAGATAGAAGTAAGAGAGTTCATTACAAATGACACTTGGAGGATAGAAAAGTATAAGGAGTGCATTTCAGAGGAGATGGTGGAATATATCGTGGACAACATCAAGCCCCTCACTAACGAAATAAATGACAAAGTTTGGTGGATGGGAAACCCAACTTGGATTTCTATAGTTAAGTCTACATACCATATTTTGAGGCGGAGAAAACATCCATTGGAGTGGAGGAGTTACATGTGACTCAAGAGACTATCTTATAAGATATCGTTCTTTTTATAGAGAGTTTGAAAGAAAATAATTGCCATGGATGATAATATTAAGAGAATGAGGATGACCATAGTCTCCAAACGTTATTGTTGTGATAAAGGGGAAATGGAAACCATGACACATTTATTACTAACAACTCTTGTGCATGTATTACTATACCATGATAACGATTACATAATGTAATTAGGTAATGGTGGGAATATGATGCTAATCCTAAAGTGAATTACATAATGAAGACAGTAATAACAATAATCATGTGGGAACTATGGAAGAGGAATGCAAAGAGACATGACAAAGAAGTCTCTTTCAACAAGATGTATAATCAATGTCAATCGATAGTACATATTTTAATAAGAGTTACATATGCTTAATATCCCTTACCAACGGTCGGGAATTATTGATTTACTCCAGCAATATAAACCAGTTCTATACTATCTTGCAGTAAAGTGGTTAACGCCAGGGGATGGATCGGTAAAGTGTAATACAGATGGAGCTGGAAAAGCCAATATGGGAGAGATTTCTTGTGGATTTTTGTATAAAAGGGAGTCAAATAGATCTAGTATATGCTAAGCAAAAAATATAGGCAGCACAACAAATATGGAAGCAAAAACTACAGCAGTTTGGAAGGCACTATACTACTGCAAGAGGTGTGGGATCACAAACGTCATATTAGATAAAACTCACTAAGCCTTAGGAATATGATTTAAAGAAGATGGAGGTACCTTGGAGCTTAATAGAAAAAATAGAGGAGATAAATGAGATTATGTATACACTAAATATACACTTTTTTCATGCTCTGAGCCTAGGACATGGCTGACACCCAATGCCCATTGCTAGCCTTGAGCGAACCCTTGGCCTAACTTACTTAACTCGTGGAAGACTTAACTCAATGATAAAGCAAGAACATTCTCATAATTAACTTAAATTAACGTCTTGGCCAAAATGACACTTAAGTGTCAAAATATAATATCTGAAATAAAAGAGACTCAACTGAACTAACTTACTATCCATCTATGAAGACACTAAAAATACTTTGATGAATGTTGGGATAAACCTCACAACATTCTATAAATGAAAGAATGGAAAACAATAACATGGATCCTCCGCAATGCAAAGAGGCTCACCACTGACTCTTAGTGCTCAAACTGGATCAACGAGGTGCTAGATGCTGATTCTGGTTACATGCATCTGCATCATAAGATGATGCATGCCAAGTGACATTAGTACATTGAATGTACGAGTATGCAAGTTGGAATGCGATATATATAAAACTTTATAAAGCATAAAATACAATAACAAACTCAATTTTACATACATATGAAAGTAATATAGTTTTGTGGGAGATTATCTAACGAACAACCACCACATAAGCCTAAGTGGTAATGCAACTTCTTTCCTACGTTGTCACAACTGTTCTATACTTTTCCGTCCCGTAGAAGTCCTTAACTTAGTGGATCCACTAGGTTAACTTACGTGATCATCTAAAAGGTATGACCCGTTAATACCCATGATGGCTTCATGGTTTACACGGGGACTTGAGTTAATATGAACTCTTATCCCCACATCAGTGCTTAATACTACTCCCCTAAATTTACTTTAGCTCATTCTTTTAAAATGGCTTCCTTTATTTGGGTTGAGATAATTGCTCAACACTTAGCTTTATAAGCTCCTATGTAATAAATATTCCCTTTTCTTGTTCAAAACTCTTTTGGGAAATCTTATTTTCCTCTTAATATAAATGTAAAAACATTTATAAACTTTTTAGGTACTACTTAGTTCCCTTATAACTTTTGAGAAATGAACTCAACTTTTATTCTTTACTTATATTAATAGTTGAGTCTTAAAAACAAAGTTAAAATGTCTAGATAAGACTCTTGAAAACCTTTAAGAACATTACTTTAACTTACTTCTTAGCTATAGACTTGACTCCTTAACTTGCTTGACTTTGATATTTACTTTCCTTGAATTAAATTATGTATTTAAGGTTCATGATCTCATGTTTATGGATTATTTCATGATATTATATGTACCCTAAAAGTTGGAAACAACTTCAAAGTGTGGGTACATCACTTGGGAACTAGTACAAAAAGATGGGGAAAATGAGGTTTTTAGGTGTCCTTGGCACTCTGAGAGGCGTTGAGCGCTAGAGCCTAACAGACAGAGACTGTCCTGAGGGGCTTTGGTTAGCGCAGCGCCCCTGGGCCTGTCAGACGAGATTTTTGTCTTTTCTTCTCTGTTTTTTAACTCTAAACCTTCTAAATTTCCATGGATCTTTCCCCAATCACTTAGGATCACTAATAACCTCAATAACCAATAGATTAGACCCTAAAAGAAACCCGGGAACACGAACAAAATTAACTAAATTCATACTACAACTCAACCAACAAGAATTCAACCATTGTTCTATAAAAACTTCAATGTTCATCTTTCAAACTAATCAAAATTTGCTGAATTAAACAAGTCGTTGTGTGGGTGAACTAACCTTACACAGAAAGATCTCACTTACCTTAATAGGGATCACCCCTGACGAATCCCACTTGATGATCTTCATGTTCTTGGTGAATTCTTAAACTTTTTTTTCTTTTGCTTCTTCTCTTCTACCAAACCCTAAGTGTAAATAACTTTTGTAAAGTGATCCAAGGCTTAGTTTTACTCCTAATAAACCTTCAAAACGAATTAGGAAATAGTTGGGTTAAATACTACTTTACTCTATGTAATGACCTGTTTAGTCGTTTCGAGCAGCAGATTTTATTTATGAAAAATTGGCTGAGACGACGGACCACACGATGGACCGTCATGGGCACGACGGACCGTCGCAGGGTCTCATTTAAATATACTTAGAAATTCTGAAATTGGGTACTAAAAATCGACTCTCTGAACTTCGTGACGGACTTGCAGGATGGACCGTCACAGGTGTAACGGACCGTCACAGACCCTTGGTGGAAAATTGGGTCTCTGAACCTTGCGACGACCTGCAGGACGGACCGTCGCAGGCACGACGGCCCGTCACAGGTTGCGTAATCCCAGTCTGGGTCGGATTTCTTTACACGTTTTAAGGGACGTTTTGGACTATTCCTACTTTAATTATAAAGTTAGAGGGTTAAGGATTATAAGTCTAATTACTTGGGGGGTTAAAAGAGGTAACCTTAAGTTAATTAGTGGGTTATTATTGCCATCTTTTATTCTTAATTATATGCTAATTAGGGTAAAAGAAAGAGGGTTGGAATAAGAAAAAGAGAAAGAACACAGATAGAGAGAGAGGAGTCGATCGAAGAGGAAGAACACCAAGCTTGGGAAATTGCTTGTTTGAATTCAATTCTTCGGTGGAGGTAGGTTATGGTTTTTCTCTTACGATATTCGTAGTAAAACTCTTAATAGCGAATGATATGTATTGATGATATTGTAAACCCTGCTATGTGCTTATTTGTATGCTTGCATGAATTGTGATTATGTAATTGTGATTATATGAGCATGATGAAGTTATTGAATCCCAAATCTTGAAAAACCCTAATCTCTTGTTTAATGATGATGCCTTGGTAATAAAGAAGGCTTGATAAACTAAAGTAATGGGATTGATGATGCCTTGGTATAAGAGAAGGCTTGATAAATTGATAGAATGAGATTAGTGGATCGGAGTGTCACGTTCCGACACATAGAATTAGTGGATCGGAGTGTCACGTTCTGACACATAGAATTAAGGGATCGGGTGTCACGAACCGACACGTAGTATTAGGGGACTGGTTGTCACGAATCGACATGTAGATTTAGGGGATCGGGTGTCACGAACCGACACGTAGATTTAGGGGATCGGGTGTCACGAACCGACACGTAGAATTAGGGGATCGGAGTGTCACGTACCGACACGTAGTAGTAGGGGATCGGAGTGTCACGTACCGACACATAGTAGTAGGGGATCGGAGTGTCACGTACCGGCACAAGAGGAAGAAAGATAATGAATCTTGAAAGATGATAAATATACTCAATCTAATGAACCTAATTCCCAAATGAGTATGGTATTGAGGCTTGAGTCCTCATGGATGAATTTGGTAGTACTTATTGATGATTATAGTACTTGTTGTTGCTACATGTTGAGCATCATAGTTGACTTTATAATATTAATTGATATATACTGTTCCCTATTTTGAGTTGGCCGATGATATCTACTCAGTACTTGTGGTTGTACTGACCCCCTACTTTTATGTTTTCTCTTTGTTATTTGTGGAGTGCAGCAAACGTGCCGTCGTCTTCAACTCAACAGTGATTCTAGCCAGTCTTCGTCACACCAGATCTTCAGGGTGAGCTAATGCTTCTAGCTTGGACTGGATCTTCTTCTTCAAGTCTTGATGCCTTGAATTTCCGGCATCGACTAGCTTTTACTTGTTTTAGCTTTTAGAAATACTCTTAGTTTAGTCATTTGATTTTAGATGTTCTTGTGGTGATGACTTCCAGATTTTGGGGAATAATAGATGTTGAATTTTAATAGTTAATGAATTGGTTTTTATTAATGAGTTTAAGTCTTCCGCATTATTTTCTGTTGATATACATTGAAATGTTAAGGGTTAGATTGGTTGGTTCGCTCACATAGGAGGTTAAATGTGGGTGCCAGTCGCGGCTCGGTTTTGGGTCGTGACAAACTTGGTATCAGAGCATTAGGTTCGTTGGTCTCATCACACAAGAACAGGTCCAGTAGAGTCTTAAGGAACGGTAGGGGGACGCCTTTACTTTTCTTTGGGAGGCTATAAGACTTTAGGAAAATTCCACTCTTTCTTTCTTCTTTCGTGCTATTACTTGAATCCAATTGGTATCTAGGTGATACAAATTGGTATCTGACCATCTTCACTCTTTTCGCAGATGGTTAGAACTAGAGCAATGACTGCACCAACACCGGCCAGACAAGAAACATCTGAGCCAGCCACTGGGGCTGTGGCTCGAGGAAGAACAGTGGCAAGAGGCCGTGGTAGAGGTCGTGGGAGGACGTCCTCTAGAGGAAGAGGACGAGCACCTAGCCCATCTGATGCTAGGGTGGTGACTCCTCCACCGACTGAAGAGGTAGTAAGAGAGGGTGAGGAAGGGGAGAATGAACAAGTACAGAATGAGGAAATGCCACCCCAACCTACCCCAGAGATGATCAATCAGGTTCTGGCTTATCTTAGCGGGTTATCTGATCAGGGCCAGACACCCCCAGTGTTTTCTGCACCAGTGCCTCAGGTTCCAGAGGTACGACATGCCACCGTTGGGGCTCCCCGCATGGATGCCTCATTGGAGATAGGCACGTTTCCTCGTCTGACTACGGGGCCCATAATGACAAATGATCAACATGAACTTTTCAGTAAGTTCTTGAAATTGAAACCTCCAGTCTTCAAGGGTGCTGAATCTGAGGATGCCTACGATTTTCTGGTTGACTGTCATGAGCTACTACACAAAATGGGTATAGTAGAACGGTTTGGTGTTGAGTTCGTGAGTTATCAGTTTCAAGGGAACGCCAAAATGTGGTGGCGATCACATGTTGAGTGTCAACCGACAGAGGCAACACCTATGACTTGGGCCTCATTCTCTAGCTTGTTTATGGAGAAGTACATCCCACGGACTTTGAGGGATAGGAAAAGAGATGAATTCTTGAGCCTAGAGCAAGGTAGGATGTCGGTTAATGCATATGAGGCTAAGTTTCGTGCTTTATCAAGGTATGCCACTCAACTCTGTTTCAGTCCACAAGAGCGGATTCCCCGCTTTGTGAAGGGGTTGAGATCAGAGTTGCGGATTTCGGCCTTACAGGTAGCGGCTATGGCAAAGTCCTTCCAAGAAGTGATAGACTTCGTGATAGAGGTGGAAGGAGTGAAGCCCAATGACTTCACCTCGACATCAACATCAAAAAGGTTTCGAAAGGGAGGTGAGTTTAATGGTTCTTACTCAAGAGGACAGGGTTCCGGAGGTTACTCAGTCCGACCAATTCAGTCTTCACTACAGACTGTAGTTGGGGGACCACCTCAGACCGGTCAACACTTCTCTGAGAGACCTCTACTTGACTCTAGAGAGTGTTATGGATGTGGGGAGACTGGACATATTAGGAGAAATTGTCCCAAACAGAGTTATAGACCCCCAATAGCTAGAGGTAGAGGTGGTCATGGTAGGGCCATTATTCTGGAGGACGCCATTATTCTGGAGGACGTGGGTCGAGGTAATGGTGGTCACCAAAACGGCAGAGGTGATGGGCAAACTGGAGCCACTACATCACAACATGGTAGGGGCAACGGACAAACAAATGAAAGGGCCCATTGTTATGCTTTCCCTAGGAGATCGGAGGCGGAGACATCTGATGCTGTCATCACATGTAATCTTCTGGTTTGTGATTGCATGGCTTCTGTATTGTTTGACCCCGGATCCACATTTTCTTATGTATCTTCCTCATTTGCTAATGGTCTTAATTTACATTGTGAATTACTTGATATGCCTATTCGTGTGTCTACTCCGGTGGGTGAGTCTGTGGTAGTTGAAAAGGTATATACGTCTTGTTTGGTGAACTTTTTGGGGAGCAACACTTATGTAGATTTGGTTATCTTAGAAATGGTTGATTTTGATGTAATTCTGGGTATGACTTGGCTTTCTCCGCAATTTGCGATCTTGGATTGTAATGCTAAAACGGTGACGTTAGCCAAGCCTGGGACAGATCCGTTAGTGTGGGAGGGCGACTACACTTCCAATCCGGTGCGTATCATCTCCTTTCTTCGTGCTAAGAAGATGGTTAGTAAAGGGTGTTTAGCTTTCTTGGCACATCTCAAGGATGACACTACTCAAGTACCCTCGATTGAGTCGGTTTCGGTAGTCCGTGAGTTTGTGGATGTGTTCCCTGCAGATCTTCCGGGTATGCCACCAGATAGGGATATTGACTTATGCATCGACCTTGAACCGGGCACTCGCCCCATTTCTATACCCCCTTATAGAATGGCTCCCGCGGAGTTAAGAGAGTTAAAGGCACAACTTCAAGAGTTGTTGAGCAAAGGCTTCATTAGACCAAGTGCATCTCCTTGGGGTGCTCCGGTTTTGTTTGTGAAGAAAAAGGATGGGAGTTTTCATATGTGCATAGACTACCGACACCTGAACAAGGTAACTATTAAGAACAAGTATCCCATTCCTCGCATTGATGACTTGTTCGATCAATTCCGAGGTGCTTGTGTCTTCTCTAAGATTGACTTAAGATCCGGTTATCATCAATTGAAAATACGGGCAACGGATGTGCCAAAGACTGCTTTTCGAACTAGGTATGGGCATTATGAATTTGTAGTGATGTCTTTTGGTCTTACGAATGCCCCTGCTGCGTTTATGAGCTTGATGAACGGGATTTTAAGCCATATTTGGATCTCTTCATGATCGTATTTATTGATGATATACTGATATACTCGAAGAGTAAGAAGGAACATGAGGAACATTTGAGAATGGTGTTAGAGTTATTGAGGAAGAAGAAGCTTTATGCCAAATTTTCCAAGTGTGAGTTTTGGCTAGATTCAGTATCCTTCTTGGGACACGTGGTTTCTAAGGATGGAGTGATGGTGGATCCATCTAAGATTGAGACAGTGAAGAACTGGGTGAGACCTACAAACGTGTCGGAAATAAGGAGTTTTGTTGGTTTAGCTAGCTACTACCGCCGATTTGTCAAGGGATTCTCCTCTATTGCTTCCCAACTAACGAACTTGACTAAGCAGAATGTCCCATTTGTATGGTCGGATGAGTGTGAGGAAAGCTTTCAAAAACTCAAGACCTTGTTGACTACTGCACCAATTCTTACCTTGCCAGTAGAGGGTAAGAACTTCATTGTTTATTGTGATGCATCCTATTCTGGGTTGGGTGCAGTGCTAATGTAAGAGAAGAATGTGATTGCTTACGCTTCGAGGCAATTAAAGGTGCATGAACGTAACTATCCGACCCATGATTTGGAGTTGGCCGCGGTAGTATTTGCACTAAAGCAATGGAGACACTATTTGTATGGGGTTAAATGTGAAGTCTATATGGAACATCGTAGCCTACAGTACGTCTTTACTCAAAAAGATTTGAATTTGAGACAGAGGAGATGGATGGAACTACTGAAGGACTACGACATCACTATCTTGTATCATCCGGGAAAGGCGAACATCGTGGCGGATGCTTTAAGTAGAAAGGCCGGAAGCATGGGAAGTCTAGCTCATTTGCAAGTTTCTAGACGCCCATTGGCTAGAGAGGTGCAAATTCTGGCTAATGACCTTATGAGGTTAGAAATAAATGATAAGGGAGGATTGTTAGCTTGTGTAGAGGCAAGATCTTCTTTTCTTGACAAGATCAAGGGAAAACAGTTTGATGATGAGAAACTAGGTCAAATTCGAGATAAAGTGTTGCAAGGAGAGGCTAAAGAAGCAACAATCGATGAGGAAGGTGTTTTGAGAATTAAGGGAAGGGTATGTGTACCCCGCATCGATGATTTGATCACCACTATTCTGACAGAGGCTCATAGTTCCGGATACTCTATACATCCTGGTGCAACCAAGATGTACCGTGACCTAAAGCAACACTTTTGGTGGAGTAGGATGAAGCGTGACATAGTGGATTTTGTTGCCAAATGCCCAAATTGTCAACAAGTAAAGTATGAACACCAGAGGCCCGGAGGAACACTTCAGAGAATGCCCATTCCTGAATGGAAGTGGGAGAGAATTGCAATGGACTTCGTGGTTGGTCTTCCAAAGACATTGGGTAAGTTTGATTCCATTTGGGTGATTGTTGATAGGTTAACTAAGTCTGCTCACTTCATTCCTGTCAAGGTGACTTACAATGCAGAGAAGTTAGCCAAACTTTACATCTCAGAGATTTTTCGGTTGCATGGGGTTCCACTCTCCATTATATCAGATAGAGGTACGTAGTTTACTTCTAAGTTTTGGAGAACATTGCATGCTGAATTAGGTACTAGGTTGGACCTTAGTACTGCGTTTCACCCTCAGACTGATGGTCAGTCTGAGCGAACGATTCAAGTGTTAGAGGATATGCTTCGTGCATGTGTGATAGAATTTGGTGGTCATTGGGATAGTTTCTTACCTTTGGCAGAGTTTTCATACAATAATAGCTATCACTCCAGTATTGACATGGCTCCATTTGAAGCATTGTATGGGAGGAGGTGTAGATCTCCCATTGGTTGGTTCGATGCATTTGAGGTTAGACCTTGGGGTACTGACCTCTTGAGGGATTCGTTAGATAAGGTGAAGTGCATTCAAGGAAAGCTTCTAGCGGCTCAAAGTAGACAAAAGGAATATGCGGACCGAAAGGTTAGAGACTTGGAGTTTATGGAGGGTGAACAAGTCTTGTTGAAGGTTTCACCCATGAAAGGGGTGATGCGGTTTGGTAAAGAGGGTAAACTAAGCCCAAGGTATATTGGTCCCTTTGAAGTACTTAAGCGAGTAGGGGAGGTGCTTACGAATTAGCCTTGCCTCCAGGGCTGTCCGGAGTGCATCCGGTATTTCATGTGTCCATGTTGAAAAGATACAATGGGGATGGAAACTACATCATCCGTTGGGATTCAGTCTTGCTTGATGAGAATTTGACTTATGAGGAGGAACCGGTTGCTATTTTAGATAGAGAGGTTCGCAAGCTGAGGTCGAGAGAGATTGCATCCATCAAAGTTCAATGGAAGAATCGACCGGTTGAAGAGGCCACTTGGGAGAAGGAGGCAGATATGCAAGAGAAATACCCACATCTGTTTACAGATTCAGGTACTCCTTTCCGCCCTTGTTTTTCTTCTTTTGATCGTTCGAGGACGAACAATGGGTAAATTGGTATCTATTGTAACGACCTGTTTAGTCGTTTCGAGCAGCAGATTTTATTTCTGAAAAATTGGCTGAGACGACGGACCCCACGACGGACCGTCATGGGCACGATGGACCGTCGCAGGGTCTCGTTTCAATATACTTAGAAATTCTGAAATTGGGTACTGAAAATTGACTCTCTCAACTTCGTGTTGGACTTGCAGGACGGACCATCACAGGTGTGATGGACCGTCACAGACCCTTGGTGGAAAATTGGGTCTCTGAACCTTGCGACGACCTGCAGGACGGACCGTCGCAGGCACGACGGCCCGTCACAGGTTGCGTAATCCCAGTCTGGGTCGGATTTCTTTACACGTTTTAAGGGACGTTTTGGACTATTCCTACTTTAATTATAAAGTTAGAGGGTTAAGGATTATAAGTCTAATTACTTGGGGGTTAAAAGAGGTAACCTTAAGTTAATTAGTGGGTTATTATTGCCATCTTTTATTCTTAATTATATGCTAATTAGGGTAAAAGAAAGAGGGTTGGAATAAGAAAAAGAGAAAGAACACAGATAGAGAGAGAGGAGTCGATCGAAGAGGAAGAACACCAAGCTTGGGAAATTGCTTGTTTGAATTCAATTCTTCGGTGGAGGTAGGTTATGGTTTATTCTCTTACGATATTCATAGTAAAACTCTTAATAGCGAATGATATGTATTGATGATATTGTAAACCCTGCTATGTGCTTATTTGTATGCTTGCATGAATTGTGATTATGTAATTGTGATTATATGAGCATGATGAAGTTATTGAATCCCAAATCTTGAAAAACCCTAATCTCTTGTTTAATTATGATGCCTTGGTAATAAAGAAGGCTTGATAAACTAAAGTAATGGGATTGATGATGCCTTGGTATAAGAGAAGACTTGATAAATTGATAGAATGAGATTAGTGGATTGGAGTGTCACGTTCCGACACATAGAATTAGTGGATCGGAGTGTCACGTTCCGACACATAGAATTAAGGGATCGGGTGTCACGAACCGACATGTAGTATTAGGGGGACCGGGTGTCACGAACCGACACGTAAATTTAGGGGATCGGGTGTCACGAACCGACACGTAGATTTAGGGGATCGGGTGTCATAAACCGACACGTAGAATTATGGGATCGGAGTGTCACGTACCGACACGTAGTAGTAGGGGATCAGAGTGTCACGTACCGACACATAGTAGTAGGGGATCGGAGTGTCACGTACTGGCACAAGAGGAAGAAAGATAATGAATCTTGAAAGATGATAAATATACTCAATCTAATGAACCTAATTCCCAAATGAGTATGGTATTGAGGCTTGAGTCCTCATGGATGAATTTGGTAGTACTTATTGATGATTATAGTACTTGTTGTTGCTAAATGTTGAGCATCATAGTTGACTTTGTAATATTACTTGATATATACTGTTCCCTATTTTGAGTTGGCCGATGATATCTACTCAGTACTTGTGGTTGTACTGACCCCCTACTTTTATGTTTTCTCTTTGTTATTTGTGGAGTGCAGCAAACGTGCCGTCGTCTTCAACTCAACAGTGATTCTAGCCAGTCTTCGTCACACCGGATCTTCAGGGTGAGCTAATGCTTCTAGCTTGGGCTGGATCTTCTTCTTCAAGTCTTGGTGCCTTGAATTTCCGGCATGGACTAGCTTTTACTTGTTTTAGCTTTTAGAAATACTCTTAGTTTAGTCATTTGATTTTAGATGTTCTTGTGGTGATGACTTCCAGATTTTGGGGAATAATAGATGTTGAATTTTAATAGTTAATGAATTGGTTTTTATTAATGAGTTTAAGGCTTCCGTATTATTTTCTGTTGATATACATTGAAATGTTAAGGGTTAGATTGGTTGGTTCGCTCACATAGGAGGGTAAATGTGGGTGCCAGTCGCGGCTCGGTTTTGGGTCGTGACACTCTAACTAAAATCAGGATTGGGACCTTTCTTAACTCAACAACCCAATTCCGATTGAACTGCTTCATACGATATCGAGAATACACAAACTCGGCGGCATTGGAAAGATATCTCCAAAGTACTTCCAACCATATAAAGTATTGAATTAAGTCATCATGAGCTATGGATGTTCGGAAATGACCCAAAACTCACTTCTTAAACATAGAAAATTTTCCTGATTTATTCTATTATTTCCAAAAATGATTTTTCCTAGTTTCTTTGCTTATTCCTAACCATTTCGGGTTACAAGACGTTACAATATATTCCCCTTGAGAACATTCTTCCTCAAATGAGATTTTTTTCACTATTTCTAAGAATAGTAACATCAAGTTTAACAGTCAACAAACAAAGCAATTAATAACGTGCCTACTAAGAAGAAAATTTGTACCTTGATCTATGCTCTCTCCGGATCCAAAGAGCTGCAAATATATGTTCTTCATATCATTTTTAGATTCCCAAGTTGCTTCTTAAATAAATTGGTTCCTTCAAAGGACCTTATCTAGCGCAACATCCTTTTTTCTCAACTTGCGAACTTGGCAATCTAGAATCTGAACCAGAATCTCTTCATAGGACAAGCTATCCTTAATCCCAACATTCTCAATCGGTACAATCAATGAAGGATAACCCATGCACTTTTTCAACATGGAGATATGAAATACCATATGAACCACTACTAATTCTTGTGGTGGCTCCAACTCATAAGCTACATTGTAATCCTTTTGGGTATTCAATAAGGTCTAATATACCAAGGACTAAGTTTCCCCTTTCTACAAAAACTCATAACATCCTTCATCTGCGAAACTTTTAGATATATGCAGTCCTCCACTTCAAACTCCAATATCCTTCTCCTCACATCTATGTATGACTTTGTTGACTCTGTGCTGTCTTCAACCTTTATTAAATCACCTTCACCTTCTTCATGGCTTGGTGAACTGGATCTGATCCTATCAACCTTGCTTCATCAACTACCCAATAAGATATTTGTATCTTCTTATATAAAGAGCTTCATATGGAGACACTTGGATGCTCGAACAATAGCATTTGTTGTAAGCGAATTCTAGCAGAGTTTCGGGATCATCCCAATTCCCCTTGAAATCGATCACACAAGTTCTCAACATATCTTCTAAAGTCTATATGGTGCGCTCTGATTGCCCATTCGTCTGATGAGGAAAAGTAGTACTTAAGTTTACTTTTTAACCTAAACCTTTTTGGAAAACTTCTAGATTTGAGAAATAAATTGTGCACCTATATCTGAAATGATGGATACCAGAACTCCATGAAGTCTTACCTCTTCCTGAATGTATAAATCTGAATAATCCTCCGCCGAATGAGTGGTCTTTACCTTCAAGAAGTGGGATGATTTTGTCATTCTATCGACAATCACCCAAATTGAATCATGCTATCTATGAGACTTTAGCAGGATTGAGATGAAGTTCATATGAATCATCTCCCACTTCCATTCCAGAAGTTCTATATTCTGAGCCAAACCTCCAAGACTTTGGCGTTCTACTTTCACTTGGTTGCAATTCGTGCATTTGGCAACAAACTCATGAATGCCCTTCTTTATGCCTTCCCACCAATATACTTCTCTCAAGTCTTGGTATATATCTGTGGAACCCAGATGAATGGAATATATGGAGCTATGAGCTTCCTTCGTGATCCTCTGTTGGAGTCTATCCACCCTAGGTACACATAATCTACCTTGATACTTCAGCACACTATCTCCCCTTTGTTCAAAAGACAATACTATTTGCTTATGAACATTCTCTTTCAAATCAAGCAAAATAGGGTCTTGGTCTTGCTTTCTTTTTACTTCTGATACTAATGATGACTCAGCCCCATTGGTCACCACTATTCCTCCTTCTATGGAATCCATAAGTATGACTCCTACTTAAAGCATCAACAACTACATTAACTTTACCTAGGTGGTAGAGAATACTTACATAATAATCCATGAGTCATTCCAACCAGCTTGTGAGATTGAGCTATTTCTGGGTGAACACATATTGTAATCTCCTGCAATATATATGTCAACATGAGCACCATACAAGTAATGACGCCATAATTTCAAGCCGAAAACTGCAGCAGCCAACTCCAAGTAATGGGTTGAATAATTCTTCTCATGAACCTTCAACTTTCTAGAGGCATAAGCTATAACCTCTCCATTATGCATCAATACACAACCCAAACTAACTCTTGGTGCATCATAGTACACCAACAAACCTTGAGTACCCTATGGTAAAGTCAAAATCGAAGTCGTAGTCAATCTTTTTTCAAGTCCTGAAAGATTTTCTCACAAGTTTCACACCATTGAAACTTAAATATCTTTGAGTCAACTTGATCAAAGGAGACGAGATAGACGAAAATCCCTCAAAAAATATTCTATAGTAGCCAACCAACTAAAGAAACTTCTTATATCTGTTGGAGATATGTGTATAGGCCAGATCTGAAATGCTATTATATTTTGGGTACCAACTATAACCACATCACTACAAATGATGTGGCCCAAAAATGCCACATACTTAAGCCAAAACTCACACTTGGAGAACATGGCATATAACTCCTTTGTAACGACCCTTAAATGAACTAGGTTTATATAGAGCTTCACTAGTGTTCTAAGTTCTATTAAATAGTTTAATTAGTGTGTTTATTAGCTTTGAAGTCAGTACGATTGAGTTTGAATTCAAATTGCAAGGAACAACAAAGGTTTCATGATTAGTCCCTTATGTACTTGCATTTGTTCTATTGTGCCTTTTTCATGTCTCTTTACTTGTTTGGTGTTGAAAATGATATGAAGGTTCCTAAGACCTAGAAGATCATGTTCAGGGGTATAAATTCTAGGTACGACTCCATCTAGGACCCAAAAGGGGCCCTAGAGGAGGACCTAACTCAAAGGGAAAAAACTGTCAGGCAGTGTTAACTTACGACCCGTCAACCTTGGGCGTCAATTGAGACGCATAGTCTCCAATGCCTAAAGGTTTTGAAGCAACATACCCCTTTGATGGGGGCATCATTCAAACAATTGTCCGTCTTTGTGGGCATTGATGGGGGCCTGCAAAAGTTGTTAAGCTCCGGCCAAGCTTGGGGTGCTTTGGTAAATTTACCCCAAGTCTTTTAAATTGTGTAGACGACTGTTTTAGGTGAATTTGGGTACTTTATGAGTACAGAAGTGATTTATCTCTCATTTAGACCATAAAACTGAAATCAAAACCCTTTTCCCCTAAAGTTCTCTAAAAAAAGCCTCAATGAAGGCTCATGGTCAAGATGAGCTTGGATGATGGATATCAACAATGTTCTTATTTAATTATCTTTGGAGTTCTTATAATAAGGTGTGAGAGTTCTTCATCTAAGTCTAACTACCACCTTTGAGACAATTTCAAAGTGATTTCAAAGATTTCAAAGTTATGAAAGAGTCCAATTTCTACTCTAAGTAAGGGGTTCTTGCATGGAACGTTTTGAAACAATGAAATATGATGTTATTGATGTATAATTGATGTTTTTCAATGAAAATATCTATGAACTATCATGACCCAAAATGATTCATGAGTGACACCCACACTTACCTCCTTAGGTGGGCGAACCAACAAATCTAAACCCCAACATATACCAATAGTTCAACTATAAATAATATAAATAATGCGGAAGCTCCAAAATATACTAAGCAACCAATTTAAATAAGTTTCTAAAGTTTAATACTTATCATCCCAAAATCTGGTAGTCATCACATCAAGGACATCTAATCTCCAATACTAAGTCTAAGAATATCGAATACACTAAAATAAAAGAATAAAGTGGTATGTGTCCGAAAGTATAGGACATCATGTCATGATCGAGAGGATCCAACACGAGCTTGAATGGATAGCTCACCCTGAAACTTGATATGCGGGAGGCTAGCTAGAGCTGAGAGAAATCAGAAGTCATAGGTACACTCGCTGCATTTCATAAAAGGAAAACAAAGAAGAAAACAAGTAGGGCTCAACACGAGGCAACGTGTACTGAGTAAGTATCATCGGTCAACCCAAAATAGTAACTAATATACAAAGAATAATAGTATGAACTCAATTATAGCACTTAACATGTGATAAGCAACAAACAACATGAACAATGTCAATAACAATAAAGTTAGCACGTATTAAGTCAACGGTATCAAGATCACACATGAGGACTCATGCCTCCAAACCAAACCATTTTGGGAGTTGAGTTCTTTGATATTGAATATCTTCCATTAATTCAACATATTTTTCCTTTAATATTATCGTGTCAGAACGTGACACTCCGATCCAAAAATACCGTGTCGGAACGTGACAATCCGATCCAAGAATACCGTGTCGGAACGTGACACTCCGATCCAAGAATACCGTGTCGGAACGTGACACTCCGATCCAAGGATACCGTGTCAGAACGTGACACCCCGATCCAATTATACTATTAATTTATCCTTTATTATTACCGCTTTCAATTTATTGTTATATTATTTTCATCAAGCCTTCTTTATTCAAGGCATCACTTCGATAGAGAGGGCTCGAGAACATAAATTCTACGGTCTCAGGATTTCAGACCAATCACAAACCACACAACTAAATCACACAATCACACAGTCAAGTACATAGAGAACTTCACAATATCATTCAAGGCATATCAATCACTATTAAGAGTTTACTATCAAATAGCATAAACGATAACCTACCTCCACCGAAGAATTGACGTCAAGTAACTACTTCTCCAATGCTTTTCCTTTCATCAATGCTTTGAACCTTTCAATCTCCTGTAACAATGTACCATCCTGCGTGCTGAAAATCCGGATAAGAGTACCCTTGGTACTTGCTGTTGCCAGCACATTCCCCTCATGACTAAGAGCAAAAGATGCAATCCTAGAATCATGTGCAAAGATAAACTTAGTCCTTTTTGATGTGAAATGATCAACCCGAACTTGACCATTTTGCAACCCCGGGCACACCAGCACAGGTGATACAGCCGTGTGTGAAATTTCACGGAGTCCTTTTTGGTTTGACATTGTTTCAATCTGGTGGACGAGCTTCAGATCAGCAAAATTATATATAAATATCTTCTGCTCAAGTATAACTACTATGCAGTCCCGTCGAAGCCGCACACCACGCACAACCGACCTAAAACGGAGCTCTCCGATGCAGCGGTTCTGATGGTCATCCCAAATTATGACCTTGTTTCGATGATATTGTGGATTATCTCCATTTCCTACAAAGACTAGTATATTTCTTCTGAAGAGCATCTCAACAATTCCAATACCACATCCATTATCAAAGTACCGTAGGAACATCTCACAGTAAGGATCACAACTATAGACACTAATGCCGCAATCAGTGCCAATGGCAAAACAACTACCATTTTGATTGAAGGAAACACGGTATACAGTAGATATTTAACTATCGATGAATCCATGGGTAGGGCATGGATTAAGGTGACTCTGCTTAGGATCATAATCTTTCTGTACAACAGCAGCTTCTTGTGTCTGAAGCTGTTGTTTGTGTTGTTCATCTAGTTTCTCTAAGAAAGCTTGAAGCATTGGTGACGAACTGGTATTTGAGTGTTGTACTGGTGGTGGGAGAGGGGAAACAGTGGCCATGGACGGATGGATTAGGAAAAAATCTTAGAGAGGTATAATGCTCAATGGATAATGTTTTCTATCTGATACTCACACCACATAGTCTGTCATCAATATTGAAGATTTTAGAAAATCAGGTAGAGATATTAATGGAGGAGTGAAAAATAAAGAGGGATTTGGGGTTTTGCTTCGTAGTGAAGAGAAGACTCGGAGAATTTTTCAGTTGTATTTTTTTTCTTTGTTTTTTGCAAACTATTTCTTTGACCTAATTATTATAAATAACCAATTATAAAAGTAACAAAAGTGATCCACTTTACTTCTAATGTTACTTTTCTTAACCGCGAACTAAATAAATTATTCAAAACTACCCCACTAATTTCATAATTATAATTATGAATAGTTCAAAACACCCACTTAAATCTATCGGAAGTTATTTTATAACATAAAAAGTTCTAGTGATCAAAACGACCAAAAATGGTCGTTACAATAGATACCAATTTACCCATCGTTCGTCCTCGAACGATCAAAGGAAGGCAAGGCAATAAAGGATAGTTATCTCAATGATTATTCCAAAATATTAATACCCATTGTTTCATCTCAATAGTATCAAAAACTAGAGATCTACACCTCCCCTCATAGAATGTCTCTAATATAATTGCACACATACTTGGTTTATCAAACTCCACATTCATTGAAGTCAACACTCTTAATAATAACAAAACGTATAATTACATCGATCATCTACCTTAATCTCAAACCATCATTAGTATCAAAGTATGCTTATCAAATACATGTTCAATCTATGGCTATCTATTTCTATTTAAGCATTTCCTGACAGATACGAGTCCCAATAAGGCTAATAGCACTAATTTCAAATGTGATAGTACCTTTTCATTGAGACAAAACTATTAAATCACACCCAAAGTCAACTCTACACCACTTTCACATACCATGCTTAAGGTACCATTTTAAACCATTATATATATCATGCCAACACTTAGGGAAATTCTTTGTCACTCAAAATATTTTGTATACTATAAGCTAATAACCTCTATTAACCATCAAATGTCCATGTAACACACCTTAACATTCTATGAAGTCCCATCAATAGAGCAGTATTAACCCAACTTTATTCTTAATAACCATGTGGAATTATATCTCACCTTTTACATCATTCTTAAGTCTTCTATCCTAATTTGAGCAATCTAACCTCATTGTAAAATACTAAATTTTTCATACCTCATTATTTGTCACCTAAACCAAAACTCATTTTTTTAATAGAAGTCGATGATAAACTCCTAGTAAGTCTGTACCGAACTAGTTCACATCTCACAAATATATCTAAACTCATATGAAAAAATTAAAACAACCATCAACTACACCCCATGGATTTATACGAGAGGTCTTATTCTTTCACTCTTCTCAAATTCTTTTCATGGTGCAAATTCTAAATATCTCGATCCTTCAATATATCAAACTCTTGTTTATCTAGTTTGCTTACCGATCTTATGTTTTACTAATAATCCATGACATTGTACTTCACACTCTAAATCAAAACTCTGAGGGTAAACCCTTCTTTAGATCCTTTAACAATCAAAAGTAACAACTTTATGGTCCAAAGCATGCATAAATTCTTTCACGTGCTCAATAACGATGCAATCAATCGTTTCTCATCTTACTAATTCAAACCTTGACAAAATATACCACCATAAAGACTTATAACAAAAAAAAAAAATTGAATTATAAGTCCAATTGTGTAACACAATGCTCTTAATTATCTACATTTGCTTATACTTTGAAGATTTTTATGAATCACCTTATCTTAGCTTATCATTGATTGCCTCTCCACCAACCATACCATATGCTTCACTAAAAATCCAACCCTACTCATTTCTAAATTCAACAGTACAACAGAACCTATCATCTCACTCAAGTTGAACGTCTGTACACTCCTATCTTAAGTTCTATTCAATAGCTTTTAACCAAGTTGATTAACCTGTTATGCTATTACCTTACCAAAACAAAATAGATAAAATCACGCAATTTTGAACCCAATTCTCGATCCCTTCGAAGATACATTTTTAGTTCTTACAATCAGAGAAAATATTTCTGCTCTCACTTATTTTCTTAAGGCTACACATCCCACAAGTTTTATCTTATTTTTGTTATGATTCCAGCTCCTTTAAATTATATTCGAGTGTGCCCAAAATCTCCTAAAATTTATCATACAACCACATTACTCACTAAATAGTAGAAATATCAACCTTAGATACTCGCAAATTTTTATCACCTTACAAAATTTATTTGACCAATAATTTGTATTCTATAATTTGCATCTCCGTCACCATCCATAACTTAGTCCTATTACCATCATGCATTTGTAAGCCCTTTTCATCACCACAAAGTCAATTTTTTTCCTCGACATGACACCTTAAACTCAGATTAGTAATCAAAATGAAGGGACTAACAAATTTTATATTCACTTTCTTACTAAAATCTTCATTTTACTTCACCCAAAGTATACTCACTAGGATTTTCTTTCCCTATAAGTCTGTCATGCTAGTATCAATCTACCTTTTGAAGCTTAAGATAAAACCACCAGTCTTCACTCAAAACCCTCAAGATACATTGTACAGTTTAAGTTGTGTTAATATTTGTACCAAAGATCCACCACTAAAATTTTCTAAAATAAATAAATAATAAATAATGCTCAATCCAAGCGCGCGTAGTAATAAATTAGTTGGTTTCTCAAATGTGAATGCAACACTAAATCTTATTATCTGACCATGACATACCACTAATAACTCTTTAAGCAGTTAGCATTCTCACCTGATAATCGACATATCCATTTTCATATACTTATAGTACCACACCATGAAAGTCCATTAATTCCACCACTAGAATACATCATACCCTCGCTAAAAATTTACTCAAAATTTTTTTTGCCCATTAAGTGACTACAATACGCCATCAAATCTTTTTGGTCTCTCATCCAAAGCAATATTCATTCTTTCGTAGCTTAGGTCGACAAAAAAAATAAATCTAAAAAAAATATTACACTCTATAACTTTAACCAAGTAAACACCGATAGCATTAGTATTATTGTAGTAGTCAATCATGACCCTTTTTTTATATATATATACACACAACCTATGAAATCATAAAAGAGATTATGCCACAATTGCATCAACATAATTTCATCATTCGCTATACAACCTATATATGTTAGGAAAACTCTACTAACTGAATTTTCTAACCTAATGATGTTCATTTTCTAGTTTTTCCTTAGGAAACTTCTTGCCTGTTGTCAGATATCTACATAAAGTACATAATATTTACATTATGGGCTACAACACATATCTTCCATTTCTCTATATTCAGGATACCATCTCTCTTCCCATCACTCAAAGTTTGGGGTATATAATTGGATGAAGAAGCGAGAAAATTTTAAGTTAAGTCATAAGTAGTGCATTTACTAATCGACACTCAATACGTGACTATCACCACACTTTGCGTATCTCCAAAACTAGTAAGTCAATACTCAACATTAAGCCTTTTCACGATATTCATTTTATGGCACAACTCAAACCAATCAACAATGAAAGCATAAGCATCTTCATAATCAATACCCATAAATAATAGGAGTTTCAACTTTAAGAACTTAATAAAAACATCATACTGGTCACTAGTAATTACATGTCTATAGTAAATCGTGGAATCATATGTATTTTTAAGGATGCATACATTCTTACTGATGTTGGTGTTTCCAATTCTACTACTCTTGTACTAATAATATGAGAAATAGAGTGAAGAAGATCAGATACCAATTTGTATCACCTAGATACCAATTAGACTCAAGTAGTAGCACGAAAGAAAGAAGGAATGAAGTTTTCCTAAAGTCGTATAGCTTCTCGAAGAAAAGTAAAGGCGTCCCGATACCGTTCTTCAAGAGTCTATTAGACTTGTCCTTGTGTGATGAGATCACTGAACCTAACGCTTTGATACCAAGTTTGTCACGACCCAAAATGATTCGTGAGTGGCACCCACACTTACCTCCTTAGGTGGGTGAACCAACACATCTAAACCCCGACATATACAAATAGTTCAACTATAAATAATATAAATAATGTGGAAGCTCCAAAATATATTAAGCAACCAGTTTAAATAAGTTTCTAAAGTTTAATACTTATCATCCCAAAATCTGATAGTCATCACATCAAGGACATCTAATCTCCAATACTAAGTCTAAGAATATCGAATACACTAAAATAAAAGAATAAAGTGGTATGTGTCCGAAAGTATAGGACATCATGTCATGACCGAGAGGATCCAACACGAGCTTGAATGGATAGCTCACCCTGAAACTTGATATGCGGGAGGCTAGCTAGCGCCGAGGGAAATCAGAAGTCATAGGTACACTTGCTGCATTTCATAAAAGGAAAACAAAGAAGAAAACAAGTAGGGCTCAGTACGAGGCAACGTGTACTGAGTAAGTATCATCGGTCAATCCAAAATAGTAACTAATATACAAAGAATAATAGTATGAACTCAACTATAGCACTTAACATGTGATAAGCAACAAACAACATGAGCAAGTGTCAATAACAAGAAAGTAAGCACGTATTAAGTCAATGGTATCAAGATCACAGATGAGGACTCATGCCTCCAAACCAAACCATTTTGGGAGTTGAGTTCTTTGAGATTGAATATCTTCCATTAATTCAACATATTTTTCCTTTAATATTATCGTGTCGGAACGTGACACTCCGATCCAAGAATACCATGTCGGAACGTGACACTCCGATCCATGAATACCGTGTCGGAACGTGACACTCCGATCCAAGAATACGGTGTCGGAACGTGACACTCCGATCTTATTATACTATTAATTTATCCTTTATTATCACCGCTTTCAATTCATTGTTAAATTATTTTCATCAAGCCTTCTTTATTCAAGGCATCACTTTGATAGAGAGGGTTAGAGAATATAAATTCTACGGTCTCAGTATTTCAGACCAATCACAAACCACACAACTAAATCACACAATCACACAGTCAAGTACATAGAGAACTTCACAATATCATTCAAGGCATATCAATCACTGTTAAGAGTTTACTTTCAAATAACATAAACCATAGCCTACCTCCACCGAAGAATTGAAGTCAAGTAACTAGTTCTCCAATGCTTTTCCTTTCCTCAATGCTTTGAACCTTTCAATCTCCTGTAACAATGTACCATCCTGCGTGCTGAAAATCCGGATAAGAGTACCCTTGGTACTTGTTGTTGCCAGCACATTCCCCTCATGACTAAGAGCAAAAGATGCAATCCTAGAATCATGTGCAAAGATAAAATTAGTCCTTTTTGATGTGAGATGATCAATCCGAACTTGACCATTTTGCAACCCTGGGCACACCAGCACAGGTGATACAGCTGTGTGTGAAATTTCACGGAGTCCTTTTGGGTTTGACATTGTTTCAATCTGGTGGACGAGCTTCAGATCAACAAAATTATATATAAATATCTTCTTCTCAAGTATAACAACAATGCAGTCCCGTCGAAGCCGCACACCACGCACAGCCGACCTAAAACAGAGCTCTCCGATGCAGCGGTTCTGATGGTCATCCCAAATTATGACCTTGTTTCGATGATATTGTTGATTATCTCTATTTCCGACAAAGACTAGTATATTGCTTCTGAAGAGCATCTGAACAATTCCAATACCACCTCCATTATCAAAGTATCGTCGAAACATCTCACAGTAAGGATCACAACTAAAGACACTAATGCCGCAATCAGTGCCAATGGCAAAACAACTACCATTTTGATTGAAGGAAACACGGTATACAGTTGATATTTAACTATTGATGAAGCCATGGGTAGGGCATGGATTAAGGTGACTCTGCTTAGGATCATAATCTTTCTGTACAACAGCAACTTCTTGTGTCTGAAGCTGTTGTTTGTGTTGTTGATCTAGTTGCTCTAAGAAAGCTTGAAGCATTGGTGACGAACTAGTATTTGGGTGCTAAACTGGTGGCGGGAGAGGGGAAACAGTGGCCATGGACGGATGGATTAGGAAAAAATCTTAGAGAGGTATAAAGCTCAATGGATAATGTTTTCTATCTGATACTCACACCACATAGACTGTCATCAATATTGAAGATTTTAGAAAATCAGGTAGAGATATTAATGGAGGAGTGAAAAATAAAGAGGGATTTTGGGTTTTGCTTCGCAGTGAAAAGAAGACTCAGAGAATTTTTCAGTTGTATTTTTTTTCTTTGTTTTTTGCAAACTATTTCTTTGCCCTAATTATTATAAATAACCAATTATAAAAGTAACAAAAGTGATCCACTTTACTTCTAATGTTACTTTTCTTAACCACGAACTAAATAAATTATTTAAAACTACCCCACTAATTTCATAATTATAATTATGAATAGTTCAAAACACCCACTTAAATCTATCGGAGGGTATTTTCTAACATAAAAAGTTCTAGTGATCAAAACGACCGAAAATGGTCTTTACATGAACCCTTTATCTTCTCAAATTTCTCAATCTGGTTATAATGTTGGTGAATTGATCATGGCTTGATATTAGTGAGTCCATGTGTAGATTGCTATAAAATTCCAGAAAGTTACATGTCTAGTGAAGAGCATAATAGGTCTTTAAGAATGTGTATTGGGGGTACATAGGCATCCCTATTCCCAGTAATTGAGAAATATTGGGCATAGTATAGAAAATTTGCTAAGAGGTATTAGCCAATTTCTATATAATGCCCAAATAAGCCAAATATTGGGCATATTAGAAAATATTGGCTTAAAAGGGTGTTAGCCAATTTTCTAACATTAATGAGCTTGTTTAAGAAATGTACCTGCATTAAAGACCCTAAGCTAAAAACAATGCTTCATCAAAATACATAAAAGGTATGAGGATCCAAGTGTCAAGCCTAGATATCATAGCATATGATCAATTAAAATAATCATGTAGATTAAGCAATGCCCAAGGACATAGTGAGGATCCTTGGGACAATAAGTAAACATTCCAAAATGAACCACAAATAATACTTAGTTAGGAAATTAAAAGAAACCCGTGTGCAAGAACATGGGGAGAAACGGCCAAGAGGGGACCACCCTAACCGAATTTGGTTAGGGTAGTTATGGGGCAGGCGTGCACATGGGTTCACCCATGTGGGGCATAGCTCTCTAAATAATTCTAGACTCTAACCTACTGCCCTAACTAGCTAACTAATGTAGGACCAAACTAAACAAACTAATTAGTGCACCCGACAACCTAAGACTTAATCGGGTGATACTAACCTAGTGACTAGTTAAAGAGACAACCTAGTACCTAACCTAGGATTGTCAAAAGTAATTATTAGGTTATAAAAGGTTAAGACAAGAAAAATACAAGCTAGTACCTAACCGAAGATTGTCCAAAAGGTTAGTTATGGTATTAACAACTTAGGGATACTTTATTAATTACCCTAGGTTACTTAATTAATTAATTTATCAACTCAATTAATTTAAAATGGCAAAACAAAAATCACAAAGCAATTTCTAAATTTCGGTTAAGACAAGAAAAAGATAACATAGTACCTAACCTAGGATGGTCCAAAGGATTAGTTATGGTTATAACGACTTAAGGTTACTTTCATAATTATCCTAGATCACCTAATTAATTGAAATAGTAATTTAATTAATTAATTTAAATAGTCAAAACGAAATCCTTACACTAACTTAGTAACTAGTTCAAGAAACATCCTAGTACCTAACCTAGGATGATTAGTTATGGTTATAACGACTTAAGGATAATTTGGTAATTACCCTAGGTAACTTAATTAATTAAAATAGTCATTTAATTAATTAAATTAAAGGGGTTAAATCTAAATTCTTACACTAACCTAGTATAACTCAAGAAACATCGGAGTACTTAACCTAAGATGGTCCAAAAGGGTTAGTTATGATTCCAATGACTTAGGGGTACTTTATTAATTAACCTAGGTCCATTAATTAATTAAATTAGATATTTTATTAATTAATTTAAAGGGTCAAAACCAAATTCCTAGGAAAAGTTTAAGATTTAACTAAGTATTGTGTTTTCCTAGTTCTAGTCAATACAGGAGGGGCGTTTTAGTAATTTATTTATTTAACTTATTAAAACTTAGTAGAATGAGTCAATATAAGTTACTAATACTTATACTCACGTTCAAACACTAAGAGTTTCAGAAAACGCAAAATAATAAACAACGAAAGCAAAAACAGAAAAGTTGCATAGACGTTCTTAGGCGATTTCAAGGATTCTTCAAGTTTTCGTTCAAGGTGGTCTTCGCAGATTAAATTATACTTAAGGCATGGGTTTCCATCCTGGAATTATTTCTTCAAGAGTACTTTCCGTCATTGTAATCCATGATATCTCGAAACTAGGGATGTTTTCGCAAAGTTCTTGTCGAACTTTTCTTCTCCCTAGTATTCTTGCTACGATTTATGTGTTTTATAGATTAGTCTTGATCATGTTGTTTGTGTGTGGTGCTGGCTGATATTAATGTGTAGTTTTCTTGAATTATGAATGTCGAATGAACCTATGAAATTGTAATCGTATGATGTTAAGTGTTTATTACATAAATTAAAGAATGATGCTATGTTAAACCATGTCTGAAAATGTTAAGTGTTGATGTTATGTTCTATTGCATAGTTACTGTTAACGTGACTTTATAAGTTTATGGAGATGTTATATTCATTAAAATGTTAATATGATACTGTCCAAAATAGCTTATAACGTTATGGTTAAACAATGATATAAGGTAGGCTAAAAAGATCTCCATGGGACCACCTTGAATAATGTTTGGCTTATGCCAATAAAATGGCTAACCATTAAATCACACTTGAACAATGTTTGGCTTATGCAAATAAAATGGCTAACAATACATTGTTAGCCATTTTATTAAATGGAATTGGCTATAATGTTATCTTTAAATAATTAAAAGTTTGGATAATGAATAATGTCCCCCAAATTAGGCATGAATGAATGTAAATTGGCTCATGCCAATAAAGATGACTATGAAATCGTTACCCGATCGTTTATGCCAATATTATGTAGCCAAAACAATGAAATGACAAATAAAGCACTTCTAAAGTAATTCAATGAATTCATATCCAAGGGCATGCCATTCATTGGGACAAGTCCCAAGATACCCTAAACGAATGAACTATGAACATATGTAACTCATTGAATGATGTGCTCATCGTCCATAGACGATGATATGAAGATACTAAACGAAAGTAAGCAAGTAATGTGAGTAATAACATAACTAAGGATTTGTAAGCTAAGAAAGTTACCAGAATAATGTTTTAAATGAAGTGACATAAGCCTCACTTACACCTAATGAATTATGTTAATAATACTCACGAATGGAGGTGTTAGAACGTGTGAGACCAGTCTCATTAACACCGAAGATGTTATGTAAGGAAAATTCACATTTCATCAATGTAAAGAAAAAAAGTCATCAATAGAGTAAGTAAATCTCAATCTAGAAGCAAGCTTTCATAATGTTTAGGTCAACTCTAAAATATATGAAGATAATGAAAGTGAGCAAAGCACCGATAGACTAGTTATGAGCATGTTCTTACAGGTGTAAGTCTCATGAGACGAGGCTACCACCGAGGTGGATAAAAAGTCTCCTTAAGTCCCTAGTATTCGAACTATGTCTAGCCAACATAGGAACTAGCATGTGGTTTCCACCTAAGAGAGTTAGGTATGTCGATCTCACCTTGGCCAATGAAATCACCTCTTTTTGATGTGAGAAATACACTAGATTTCATGTTTATCTCACATGATCTATGTCGGTTAATGCTCAAAAATATGTTCTTGATTCACTTTCGCCGTGAGCCACCCCTTTTGGTGTGGGGTAAACACTTGAGATGGATTCGCCTTAGCAGGGAATCACCCCTTTTCCGTGTGGGGCAGACATTGGATTTCATGAGTAGCTCACATGATCTAGATTAATTTTAACCTGTGAATCACCTCTTTTTGATGTGGGGAAGACACTGGATTTCATGTTAGCTCGAACGATCTTATTCCTAAATATGTCTGTAAGAAATCAAGAAAGACAAATGATGGGACATATGTTCAAAGTGAGCTATGAAAGTATGATCTTATGAATGTCAATTGCCAATATTAATACCAATGAAGTTTCTGGAAGTAATCGGCAAAGTCAAATAAAATTGGTTTATAATGACTTCTTATATGATTCCAATAAATGGGAGTAAAATGTATGAACCAATATATGTTTCATAACTTCCATAATATGAAAATGATGAAATAAGTGGCATAGCCAATAAAGAATGGCGGATAAAGTGTTCCTGTCTAATGAATCTAGAATGTAAAGAATGACATCTTAACAACTTTAACTTGTAAGTAAGGTAGCCAATAATGGAGAATGGAATATGAATCGACTAAATAATGGCCATATACAATAAATATTGGCATATATATATATATATATATATATATATATATATATATATATATAATCATACCCAAAGGAAATAAGAATGAAGAATCTAAAGTAGAGTAGCCAAATCATCTCATTCGTCTTGTGAATTGCTTACTCAATTCATTGAAGGTATGTGACTACAATGAATTATTGCACTTGTAAGTGAAACATAAGATTAAATAAGATCACTGAACTACACAACAACAAGAAGAAAAAGACTGAAAAATAAACTAAATGTACAAAGAGGAGCTCTCGGCTACAAGAGGATCAAAATCTCAAATCTTTACCCGAGTTGGTTTTAAATTATGTTTATGATATTAATGTCTTTTAAACATATAGAAAATGAGTTGTGTGATTTGAATGCATTAAAATACATCGTATTCATACCACAATTCAGAACTAACGATTTAAGATAGTCTAGTGACTGCACTTTTCAGAAATGATATATTGTTTAGGAAGAGCTTTCCTTCATCATGCATAGCTTTATGTGTATGTATTCATACACCCATACTTAGTACAACTGGTGTACTAACCCTATACAAATTTACTATTTTACAGGTGCAGGTTAGAGGACAGATTGAAGACTCTTGCAGCTATTTGGATATTAGCTTTCTCCAGACCATTTGGTAGGTCCTCTTGATTTTGAGGATGCTACAGTTTTAGTCTAGCTTTAGTTTTAGACATAGCTAGTGGATGTTGTCCCTAGCTTTCCTTTCATACTTTCATTTTGAATCTTTGTAAAAAGGCTGTGTTTGGAAAACTATTATGTTATATTAATTCTTTGTTTCAATTTGATTCTTTAAGTTAGATGGTTGTTTCTTTACCTCGAGCTTACTATATGATGTATCTATGTAAGAAGTATATGAAGTCTATGTATACTTCATTAATTTAAAAAGTTTTAAATTTTCCGCAAATTTAACTAGATCAATGTGATGAATGTAAGAAGAGGTCTGTCTACGACCTTTGAGAGGTCAACGAAATCGGTTGCGATTTGGATTCCAGAATTTGGGTCATGACAATTGCATTGGGATATTGATTTAAGTATAGATCATGATTACACTGTCTATAGGCTACCTTAGTTGAATGGTATTTGCATTGTATATTGTTGAATCATTGGTATGATTTGATGATTGGTTTAGAATCATGTGTAAGACTGTTGGTAAGAGCCTTTGTGAAGTAATTTGATAAAAACTGCTAAGGGATGGTGATGTGATAATGGAAAAGGTGTTAAGTTGACCTAATCCTCATATGTTGTGTAGAATTGATTTAGAATTTCTATTGATTGGTATGGTCCACTTGTGGCGGTGTGTATGCGTTGAGTATGTGATGATATTGATCTTGTCGGCATTATTATGTAAATTATAGTAGTATCATGTTAAGGCATATATGAAGGTATAATGTAATGATGCTTATGTGAAGTAATGTGATCATGTATAAGGGGCTATGACTTATATGAATATGTAAGGTGTTGTTATGTTGTGATATATGTGTGATCTTGTTAATGCGAATGTATGAAGTGAAGTACTTATGTGATGATTATATGATCTAGTATGAGTGTTATTGTTATGATTCTTCCTTAAGTGATAGTATATGATGATGTTGTATATGTAGATGTGAGGTTAAAGCATGTTGTCCTTTAAATGATTATATGTGGCTATAGTAAACTATGATGAGTTTATATATGTGTTTATGTCTTATCTTGTGTGGTAGATTTAGTGTCCATACTTGGTACTTGAATGATATTGTATAAATGATATGAGGAATGTTGTGTCTTGATTTGGTAGACCTAAGTCCTTCTTCTTGATGAATGAAAGTTATGTGATCCCTTGACTTGGTAGGCTTAAGAACCCTTGTCATGTATGTATATGAATGATTGAGTAAATTAACTTTATCAAGTAAAGAAGGTAAATGACTTGGAACCTTCAATATACAAAGAAGGTTATGATATTCTTGGAGTTGAAATCCCTAAGGGTATCTTTGATGGACTTAGGGATTGGTTTGCTGGAACTACAAAAACCATCTCTAATATAGTCATTGAGCTATCCTTATGACCATTGAGTGGAAGCCCTATTTGACCCATCCCTTATAGGGGTATTACGATTTGGTAAGATTAAGAAGTATTGACTTTTCATATGCATTAATATGATTGAAATATCTCTATGAGAACAAGGCTAGCACCGAGTAAATATGATTGGGGAGTGATTCTTCTTAAGTTGAGACTAGAGTAAAATGAAACCCTTGATATTCCTTAACCATGTTTCTACATGGGATGTGTCCTAGTTCTACACTTAGGAAGTAGAACACCCTCCATTGAAGTAGAGTAGACTCCGAATTCCATGCCTAGCTAGTATGGTCTATGTCGGTTAATGCATATTCTCATCAGGTGGGATGCATTCTAGTATTGGATAAGTTCTACTACGTGTATGTACTGGAATAAGACTTTATCTATACATGACATGAGTAGGCTGTGAAGATGATAGGATGAGGGTTCCCTAGGTATTCTTCAAGACCGTTGTATGAAGTGCTCTAAATATATGATTTTTCTCAAAATGATTTAATGAAAATAGGTTCTCTTAATGAAGCATGTTTTATAGAAAGGTTCTTATCTAGGGTAGATTTAAGGATTGCTTAGGTAGGCTTAAAGAGGGTATATAAGTGGTCTCTTCATGTTTTACTCAAGTGAGTTTTGGAATAACCTTAGGTATAGATTCTAAATGACCTAAGGCTTATCTTATTTGAAAATGAGTTTTATGATATGTCATATATTGTAATAAATTTTCTTTAGGTAGTCTTGATGACCATCTACGTATGTGTGAAGGGGTTGTCTGGCCGGCCGCTTCATATCTTACTTAGGTCGGTCTTATGATAAATTTTAGTCGAGGGGTTTATGTGAATATGGTTATGTGATTGATGTTACTTGAATATGTCTTATATGTGATTGTTTATTTGTATTAAGTCTCTTAAACTCTTATTATGATGGTTTTTATCAAAATGTCATGAAAACATGTTTCTATACTAAATGTACCTTTTTCATGGTTTAAGCATGACTTCTATACTTAGTGCATTCAATGTTCTAACCCTTCTTTTCTCTTTTTGACTAAAGTTTAGGGAATTGGAAGTCTTGATATGCAATGGCTGATTGATAGATTTCTAAGGGTTGAAGATGAAGTATTGGTGAGTCCTCATTGATTCAAGGACAATACCCACATGTTCCTCTATGTCTTTAGTCTTTAGGTCTTGTATGGGATTAATCCTAATGTTGTACATTTAAAGTATTAGATGGTTTAATGAGACATTGTAAAGGTAGATGATTTTAAAGAAGTCCTCTGCTTGCGTATTAATGAAAGTATTCTTCGTATGTGAAAAATGTTTTAAATTCGGAGTACATTGTGCAATGATTGATAAAAGAGGCTTGTGTGAGACTTCTGGGGGCTCATACGCCAGTAAATTTTAGGGGTAAATCTCCTATCTTTACAAAGTTGGTATCAAAGCATCATATTTGGGAGTGTCTTAGATTTTCTGGTGAACCACTAAAGTTGTCAATATGGGCTAGAGCACCCCATCCGGGCTAACCCATACATGATTTGAAATTTTACGGGTCAGGATAGAGTAGCCCATTTTTTTTGTGGGCTAGAAAATTATCGGCCCAATCCACAAGTACATGGGCTATAGGCTTGCCCAGACAACCCACTTTTTAAAATATTTTAATTTTTATATAATTATTAATTAAGATTATAAATTATAATTTAAAAATATTATCACAAATATGGACAAAACAATATTACATGATGTTAATGTTACTACTTGTTAATCAAATTCACAAATAAAATTGTCTTTATCAAATATTTATTAAGTTAAGTTACCATTTTCAAAAAATAAAAAAATTAAGTTTTTTTTCAAGTAAAAGTATAAGTATCAAAATAGAAATATTAACCTAATTGTTTTGAATTTGGACTCTGTTTACTTTTAAATTTTAATATTATATTATATTTTAGATTAAATTTTATTGGACCACGGGCCAACCCTACCGATATTTCTCAAGCCCCTCAAATCGTTAGGCTTATACAGACCATGATAAAAATCCCCTTTTCTTAAATGGGTTTCAAAAATCTTAGCCCAACCCTATTAAATTCCAGGTTGGTCCAGGGCAACCCAACGTGTCTAGCCCATATTGACGGCTCTATGAACCATATCTAGTAGAGTCTTGTCATAATGTGAAGTGTGCCACATTATGAATATGATGCTATTGGATGTTAAGAAAATTTCACTTCTTCATTCTTCTAATCGTGCCTATGAGCTTTGTTATATGATGTATTTTCCTTGTTTCTTCTATGATGGTCCTTAGAGTGTGACCTTTAAGAAGTTTGAGTTGAGGGATACAAAAAGATGAGGTGTGACTTGTTAGATGGTATATGAAAGGTGATGTTAGAGAGGTGGAAGAGTGATAGTTGATATGGTTTGAAGTTGTTTAGATTTGAACTTAGAAAGAAAAGAGGTGATGTTTGAAAGAGTAAAGGCGAGTCTCTCCTAGAAGGGGATGTACTGGATAGATTAGGAGACTTTTGAGAGTCTTTGGTTTTAATAAGATAGACTTGATGTTTTTGTTTCAAGAGGTCTAGTATTTTGAAGAGTTGGTGAGAAGGTAATAGTAAGGTTGAAGTTTCACTGAGTGAGTTCCTTGTAGTATGTTTATGTTGACCTTAGATTGGTTTCTCCTAAGTGTGGCAGTATGGTGAATAGTATGATTGTTGGAGAGTGATATACCCTTATTTTTTGCTTATGTGCTTATTCAAGCTTAAAACTTAGAGTTCCTATTATATTGGTTTACGTTGGAGTCTTTTGTGAAAAATGAGTTTCCAAATATTCTCCTTATGATGTGCATGTTTTGGTTTAATCCTTGTTGAATGAGAAAATGAGTTTTCATGCTTAGTATTTCATCATGTTCATGTGCATCTAGTATATGTTGCCTTTTTGCTTCATAAGGTTGAATAAGGAACATGTCTAAATTGTTATATGAGATTGATTTTTTGAACCTTTATGAGAAAATTGCTTAATGTGCCTTATTGAAAATGTTGCATGAATATGTCTTTATGAGAACTTGCATGGTGTGCTATATGATGTTTAATGAGCATGATGTGACCTGGATAAGGAAGTTCCTCCAATAGCATAAGAAATGGTATGCATAAAGAGTTGATAGATGTAGTTCTATTTACTTGATATTGTATGAAGTCGTTTGATGTCTTTTATGTGGATTGATGTTCCTCCTAGATATGTATAAGGTTTATGATATTGTATTCTTGAATGTGAGCTGTTTTCTTTCGTTGTTATCCCTTTAAGTGTGTAAGTATCATTAGAGGTCGAATTTTCTTAAGTGGGGGAGAATTTAATGATCCTAATATGAACTAGGTATATATAGAGATTCACTAGTGTTCTAAGGTCTGATAAATAACTTAATAAATGTGTTTACGAGTTTCGAAGTCAATCCGGTTGAATTTCAAGTCAAACATCAAGGAACAACCAAAACGTTCGACGACTAGTCCCATATGTGCTTGCATGTGTTATAGTGTGTCTTTATATGTTTTGTGACTTGTTTGGTGTTAAATTGACAGGGGAGGTTCCTAATACCCAGTTTTGAGCATGTTTAGGGGTTTAAAGTCCGGGTACGACTCCACAGAGGACCCACAAGGGCCCCTAGAAGAGGACCCCAACTGAAAGGGCAAAAACAACAAAGGCAATGTCAAGCGACGGCCCCAAGGTTTGGACGGACAATCACACGATGGACCATCGACCTTGGGAGTCGATTAATACTGCAGGTTCTACAATACCTGCAGGTTTTGAAGCTACAGACGTCGTTGTGGGCGTTAATAGGAGATGCAAAGGCTTTCAAGTTTTTCCAAGCTTGGGGTGTTTTGGGAAATTCACCCCAAGTCTTTCAAATTATGTGGACGGTTGTTTTAGGTGTATTTGGGTATTTTGAAGAGTATTATAGTGATTTAACTCTCATTTAGATGTTAACAGATAAATCAAAACCCTTTCCCTCCCAAAGTTCTCTCCAAAAATATCCATGAAGGCTCGAGGTCAAGATGGATCTTGGATGATGGATTTTAATGAAGTTCTTCTTTCATTCTTTTTAGAGTTCTTCTAATAAGGTATGAGAGTTCTTCATATAAGGCTATATATCACCTTAGAGCCGATTTCAAAGCGATTTCAAAATATTTCAAAGTTATGAAAAAGTCTAATTTCTACTCTTAGTCATCGGTTCTTGCATGAAACCTTTTCAAACAATGCGATATGATGTTATTGACGTATAGTTGATGTTTTCCAATGAAAATATCTGTATACCCTTGATCATCTAAAATCTCTCAATTTGGCTATAATGGGGGTGAATTGATCATGACTTAATGTTAGTGAATTCAAGTGTAGATTGCATTGGGCTATTGATTTATGTATATATCATGATTGAATTGTCTATAGGATGCCTTATTTTGATGATATTTATATTGTAAATTGTTGGATCATTGGTATGGTTTCATTGTTGGTTTAGAATTGTGTGTATGACTATTGGTATGAGCCTTTACGAAGTTAATTGATTAAAAAGGCTAAGGGATGGTGATGTGATGATGAAAAATGTGGTGAGTTGACCAAATCCTCCTATGTTGTGTAGAACAGATATAAAATTGCTATTGATTGGTATGATCCAATTATGGTGGTACTGTTTATATGTTGTGTAATACCTCTAAAACAAGTTAAGTGAAACTAGAGCCTAACACCTGTCTATTGGTGTTTTGAAGATATAAAATGAGTTAAAATGAGATTAAGAGGCAGTGTCTAAAATTTTGTGATGTTTGGTGGTCAAATGTCTAAGAACGTCCATGACGTTCAAAAGGTTTGCCTTGATACGTGCTTGTGTTTCTTAATGTGTTTTGTTGAGTTTTACGTGTTCATTTTTGATGAAATTGATGTGAGGGGTCCTACAAATGTATACAAACATATTAGCGTTGGAAAAGTCTGGGTAAAACTCCTCAAGGACCAACCAAGGGTCTTTGAAAAAGGACCTTTCTCGATTGCACAAATCTGTGTAAGGCAGTCCCACCTACAAAGGGCAAAGATGGTTATAAAGAATTTCTCTGATTGCATATTAATGAAAGTATTTTTCGTGTGTGGATAAATTTGTAAATTCTTACTTATTTTGGAGTATACTGTGAAGTGATTGATGTGAGAGGCTTGTGTTTAGAATCCAAATAAGATATTGGGCAGTAACTTAAGGTGTTTTTTGGTAGTTTACGTAACTTTATAATTCTAGAACCTAAATTTGAGTTCATTATTCAAAATGAAAACCCAAAACCCCAAAAAGAATCCTCTAGATATGAGCTTGCTTGGGAACCGACACGCGCTCTCTCTAGAAACTCTCTCTCTTCGCACGCGCTCTCTCTACAACGGCTGACTCAATTAAAACGCCCAGCGCCGCAACGGCGCGTGGGCCACCGGCAGCCGTCAAATGGCCACCGGACAAAAACCAAGAGGAGCGCTCTCACGTAGGCTTCTCAACACAACAGAACACGCTCGATGATCAACCTCAGAAGGCGTCGAAATTGCAGGTGGAAGATGCGATGGAATCTGCGATTTATGAAGAAGCGTTCGCTGAAGAACATGAAAACATTTCCACAGGAATCTCTGAATGGAATCAAGTGGAACAAAATAGAGAAATGAATTCTACTCATAACGATCTATTACCAGTCCAAAAATCAGCAATTCCCACCGTCGCAATCGTCCAGAATCACGAGGCGAATCTTCGCGAAGTCGCGACTGAATCGCCGGAGATGCGCCTTCGTCTTCGAACGACCTCCGGTCAGATTCGAACCACTTTGAATACTGGGGTTTGTTCTCCAATGGAAGAGGAACATCCTGAACCAAATTCGAAGCAAATAGATGGTGAAGTCGCCGGCGGCGACAACTCCGGCGAAGTAGAAACTTCGACTGTCGGAATCTATGGCGTCGCATCAGAAAAACAGAGTTCTAAGGATCAAAAGACCCCCGTAACAACCTTATCTCACCACGATAAAGGACAAATCCATAACAACAACAATATCCATACTCACATTACCCACAAAGGCCAAGAACAACTGCAGAATCTGGAAAATGCTGGGGAATACTCTAGTTCCAGTCGAGATGAGACAAGGAATAATCAAACTCATGCTTCATCAGTAATGGAAGGAATTGTTGCTGAAAACAACAAAAAACAAGGGGAAAAGTTGATTGATCGACAGGGCAACACCATGGAAGACATGAGCACTCAAGCAACAAGCTCAAATGACACAAAGTCTAAATTTTCTTTTGCAATTGCAGATAATTCAATCCATCTAACACCTAAACTGTTTGCAGATGCTACCTCAGGAAAGCATACCAAGGATCAAATTGAACAAGAGCAAACAAAGGGGGCTACTAATCATCCTAGCAAGCAGAATCATCAAATTGAAGAAGAATGCACAAAAATAGAAGGAGCAAAGTACAACCCAAGGCAAGAAAACACTAGCAAACAGCCGGAACATCCAATGCACAATCAGAAACAGGCGGGAGGTATGGTTGGCAACACAAAGGAGCAGACTAAAGGGGCATATCACAACAATTTTCCTAAGATTTCCAACAATTACTCCAGATATGATCACAACTCTCAAATGGACAAATTTAGCAAACATGATGTGCCTTTCAATCATATTAGTACTAGACAAACTCCCAGCCAACAACAGGGGCAGCATGTTAACAATAATGCCAATACTGATGCCAATACAGAACCTGCACCCTATACTGTTATCCAGTCGTTTGCTGCAAGACTTAGATACAATCAGGCCCAAAAGGAAATTCCTATTAATCTAAATGAGCCAATTCACACAACTAGACAAGGACTACCTGCAGTCCTGATAGATGAGAATGATTACTATGTGAAGTTGGCTGAAATTTGTAAATACACTCTTGTTGGGAAGTTTACAAATACTATGCCTAGAATGGAACATGTGAGGAAGAGTTTTATTCAACAAACTCAATTGATGGGGGGGGTTAAGATCACACATTTTAACTCTAGACATGTATATATTGACCTAGATAATGAATTAGACTATCAAACTGTTTGGACTAAGCTGAAAATGACCATTGAGGGTCAGGCCATGAGAATACAAGCCTGGACCCCAGATTTTACACCTGAAGAAGAAACACCTATTGTGCCTATATGGGTGTCTATACCAGGTTTGCCTTGGCACTGTTACAACAAGGTATTCCTATCGACCATCTTAGAAAGTATAGGGAAAGTGTTGTTCCTAGACTCACCTACTTCACAAAGAACTAGGGGTAGCACCACTAGAGTGAAAGTCCAAGTAGATCTCACCAAGGAAAGACCTTCCCACGTTTGGTTGGGTTTTAAAAATGCTAATCCCAACAAAGGAAGGTGGTTGAAAGTGGATTATGAAAGCATCCCTAGCTATTGCTTCTATTGTAGACATCAAGGGCATAGGAATGAAGAATGTACTATTAAAAGAAGGGATGATGAAAATAAGAAAAAAAGGGAGATGGAAGAAGTCAAAAACAGTAAAGAAACAGGTGCAGGGAAAAGTCATGAGCAAGAAAAAAGCACAAGAGAGGAAAATTCAAAGGATTACAATCAACAAACAAAAAGCCAACAAGGAGGAACAGGGCAAGCAAGTGGCATGAATCAAACAAAGGATCAAATGATCAACCAACAACAAAGGAATGCTAATCAATTGCAGACTGGACAGAGGCAACAAGGAGAGACAAATGAGGAGCAATGGCAAACACAAAAGAAAAAACATCAAAAACAGCAAGAACAAGTCAACTCCAAAGCTGTATGGAGACCAATCACTCCACCAATGCAAGCAACCAATGGCAACAGTCAACAAGAACAAACAATTTCAGGTATAAATATTCTCCCAACTCAAAATATTTTCTCACATCTTGAAGTGCAGGAAACCCAGGATACTCAACAAACAGGGAGGCAGGTATCAAAGGAAGCAAATGCAAGCAGTGCAAACCAAAATGTCAATCTACACAACAATGAAAAAAATAGCAAGAAGATCCCAGGTATTGACTTATCTCTCCCAAGTCCCAAAACCCCCAATTTAATTAATGTTATGACTGGTCAAACTGTGGAAGTCTGTGGAGGTATGGATGGGGGGAGTAAGGAGATACCCACTAACTTGCAGGAAGGGGTTACCAAAGGGGGGTCTTTGCCTCATGTTATGCATGAGGGGTTGGATGACCATAGGATTGACCATAGAGACCTTAGGGATGCTTATACTGTTATGAAACAACAGGATCAACAGCCTGAACAAAACTCTCAACAAAGAGACAGCCGCAAACAGAGCACCAATGAAAAAAGTGTGCAACAGCAAACTAGGAAAAAACAGAGTACTGATCAAAGGGAACAAAGTGGTAAGATGGATATTGAAGGTACTTCTAAGAGTAAAAACAAGCCTAGTAAGCAAAAAAGGGATGCTGAAAAAAGAAGGCAAGAAAGACAACAAGACATAAATAAGGAACAGAAACAGGGGCTGAGGGAGGAAACAAGCAATAGAGTTGTAATGGTGGATGACAACCATGGCTTGGACATCCCTACATTACAAATGCAATATACGACTCCAACCAAAGCAGAACAACAACATAAACAGCAACAAAACAGCCAAAAAGTATCACAGCCTGTGGAGGATGAATATGCAGTCCTTAACTCTGAAGAGGAGGCAATTGAGGATGATCCCTCTATAGATGAAGGGGATGATAATGCTGAGACTAGGGAGACTCTTATTAGGGCCTTCAATCAATACAGAGATCAGACAATAGAGAAGGAAGTCCATCAAACTACTATGAACCAAAGCCTTTCTCCAAGGAGTTTCCAACAGGAAAGGTTCCAGTTCACCAAACAGGATGCTAAAACTGTCACTGCTGGCAGACCCAATACTAGATTGTTCTTATCCAAATTCCCTCAATGATTAGTACAATCATATGGAATGCGAGGGGGATCAATACCCAAGGAGTTGTGGAAAGACTCAAAATGCTTAAGAAATTGCATCACCTATCTATTATTGCTATTTTGGAACCCTTCTCTGATAGTACTAATATCCAGAGCTTCAAAATGGATTTAAACATGGATAATGCTATTAGTAATTGCAATAGTAAGATTTGGGTTTTTTGGAACAGCGATATTGACTGTAATATTCTTGATGAAGATGAACAGCAAATCACCTGTGATATAAAACACAATGAATTACAACAATCTTTTACTAATACTTTCATCTATGCAAAGTGTAAAGACTACCTAAGGAGGCCCTTATGGGATAAACTACTTTACCATGCTTCCGTTAATACCAAGCCTTGGTGTGCTGTGGGGGATTATAATGTTATTACGGATGTTCGGGAAAAATTAGGTGGTCTTCCTTATAACATGAGGAAAAGCTTGGATTTCATTGCTGTCATTGAAGCCTGTGGTCTTGTTGACATTGGGTTCAGTGGCCATAAGTTCACTTGGTCTAATAAGAGGGGCATCAATCATAGAATTTGGAAGAGACTAGACAGGGCCTTGGTAAATGATTCATGGTTAGAAAAGATGCCCCAAACAACCATAACTCATTTACCAACTACGGGGTCAGATCATTGTCCTTTGTTATTGGAGATGGTATCTACTGCAGCCGACCACATTAAATATTTCAGATTCCTTAACTGTTGGGTTGACAATCCCAACTTTACGCTTACTGTTAAAAATTGCTGGGATAGACCTGTGGTTGGTAATGCTATGTGGAAGTTTCATCAGAAAATGAAACGCTTATCTAATACCCTCAGTGTCTGGTCAAAAAATGAATTTGGAGATATATTTCAGAAAGTTAGGATGTATGAGGAACAAGTGCATGAAGCGGAAGAAAAATACATCCTAGACCAAACTAGTTCAAACAGGAGTACTCTCCATGAACTCAATGCTCAATATATCAAATTCCTCAAACTTGAGGACACTATCTTGAAACAAAAGACTCAACTTCAATGGTTTAAAGATGGTGATACTAACTCCAAGTACTTTCATTCAATTATAAGGGGAAGGAGGAGGAAACTATTCATTAACAAAATTGTCACAGAAAATGGGGATTGGATTGAGGGTGAGAACACTATTGCTCAGGAGGCTTGTGAGCACTTCAAGAACATATTTACTGGTGAAGATGAGCATATTAATGAGCGCAGCCTTGATTGCATCCCCAAAATGGTCAATCAAGACCAAAACACCCTTCTCACCACAATACCTGGTTTGGATGAACTTAAAGAGGTAGTTTTTTCTATGAATCCGAACTCTGCAGCAGGACCTGACGGTATGAATGGGTTTTTCTTTCAAAAATGTTGGAACACTATTAAGAATGATTTGCTGGAAGTTCTTCATGCTTTCTTTAGTGGCCAAATGATTCCTAAGTACTTCTCTCATTCTTGTATAGTACTGCTCCCTAAAGTAAATAATCCCAACAAACTTACGGAATTTAGGCCAATAAGTCTGAGTAACTTCACTACTAAGATTATATCTAAACTAGTGAGTAACAGACTTAGCCCCATCCTTCCAGCTTTGATTTCTACCAATCAATCTGGTTTTGTGAAAGGAAGAAGTATTTCGGAAAACATCATGCTTGCTCAAGAAATCATTCACCAAATCAAGAAACCCAACATTGGAAGTAATGTAATTATCAAGTTAGACATGGCAAAAGCTTATGACAGAGTCTCCTGGTCATATATTTGTCTGGTTCTAAGGAAGATGGGCTTTGATGAGGTGTTTATTGATATAATCTGGAGAATCATGGCCAACAATTGGTACTCCATTATTGTTAATGGCAAAAGATATGGGTTCTTCCGCTCATCTAGGGGTCTCAAACAAGGTGATCCACTCTCCCCGGCCTTATTTATTTTAGGTGCTGAGGTATTATCGAGATCACTCAACAGACTTCATACTCACCCAGATTACCAAGGTTTCATCATGGAAAAGAGGGGGCCCCAAGTGAATCATCTAAGTTTCGCGGATGACATTATTCTCTTTACCTCTGGAAGATCCAAAACCTTGAAACTCCTCATGTATACTTTAAAGGAGTATGAAAAGAGTTCGGGGCAACTTATCAATGGAAATAAAAGCCATTTCATACTACACTCTAGTGCGCTCAATAGCACTAGGGATAGAATTAAAAGGCTGACAGGTTTTAAACAGAATCAAGGCCCTATCACTTACCTAGGTTGCCCTTTATTTGTTGGCAGACCTAAGATTGTTTACTTTTCTGATCTTATTAACAAGGTCGTTTCCAGAATTACAGGTTGGCAAACAAAGCAACTTAGTTATGGTGGAAAGGTTGTACTCTCCAAACATGTTCTTCAAGCACTGCCTATACATCTCTTATCAGCTGTAACCCCGCCAATTACTATCATCAGACAAATTCAAAGACTCATTGCAGATTTCTTTTGGGGATGGAAGAATGATAGGAAAAAATACCATTGGTCTTCGTGGAAAAATCTGAGCTACCCGTATGAGGAAGGAGGGATAGGGATGAGAAATCTACAAGATGTGTGCAAATCCTTCCAATTCAAACATTGGTGGAGTTTCAGAACTAAACAAACCTTGTGGGGAGACTTTTTGAGAGCTAAGTATTGTCAAAGGTCGAATCCGGTGAACAAAAAATGGAATACTGGACAGTCTTTAACTTGGAAAAATATGCTAAATACAAGACAACAAATGGAGCAACACATCCATTGGAAACTCCAATCTGGGAATTGCTCCTTTTGGTGGGATAATTGGCTTGGTACAGGTCCTCTAGCTCAACACACAGCCAGCAGCAACAGGTTTAATAATAGCACTGTAGCTGATTTTTGGGAAAATGGAGAATGGAAGTGGAGCAAATTGGTGAAGCATGCACCAGTAACCCACCTTTCTAGCATCCTAGCTACCAGAATTCCTCAACAACAACACAGAACTGACCAAGCAATTTGGAAGCTGAACATTCATGGCAAATTCAATTGCAAATCAGCATGGGAAGAAATCAGGAACAAAAAGGCTAAGAACAATTTTAATTCTTTACTATGGCATAATTTCATTCCTTTTAAAACTTCTTTTCTTCTATGGAGAACATTAAAGGGTAAACTTCCCACAAATGAAAAATTATCTAACTTTGGCATTGAGCCATCACCTTGCTTTTGTTGTGTTGATCGAACAGGCATGGATACCATTGGGCACATCTTCAATTCTGGACCTTTTGCCACTAAAGTGTGGAAGTTTTTTGCAGCAACTGCAGGGTTACAAGCTGATCAGTCCACACTGCCAGCACTGATCAAACAGTGGTGGACAGCCAAGCCGAGCAACACAGGCCACAAACTGCTGCTACAAGCGACACCAATATTCATCTGCTGGAATTTATGGAAGAACAGGTGCGCATGCAAATACGGAGGAAATAAAACAAATTTCAGCCGTGTCAAGTATGCAATCTACAAAGATACCTTCAAGATGCTGAAACATGCATTCCCAAGTATCAATTGGCCTGCAAATTGGACAGCCTTGATTCAAACAAGTGAAAAGTGTGTTCACAAAATTAAAGTATGTATGGTAACATGGACTAAGCCTCCAGACCAATGGATAAAGATTAATACAGATGGAAGTGCCCTCATCAAGGAAGGAAAGATTGGGGCTGGAGGTATCATCCGAGATAAAGAAGGCAAAATGATAATGGCTTTCTCAACACCTCTTGGAGAAGGATCGAACAACCAAGCTGAAATTGAGGCTGCTCTCTTCGGACTCACTTGGGCTTTTGAACTAGGTTACAACAACATTTTACTTGAGCTAGACTCCCAATTAGTGGTGCAATGGATTTCAAACAAAATAGCACCACATTGGAGTCTTACCAATCAACTTGAAAGACTCCAACAAATTATCATGCAAACTCAAAATTTCAAATGCTATCACATCTTTAGAGAAGCAAATTGGGTAGCAGACGCACTCTCAAAGCATAGCCACAACAATACAGCTCCCCAAGTCTACATCCACAGCAACCAACTCCCTAAAGAAGCACATGCCTACTATCAAATGGATCTGATGGACATGCCAAGCTTTAGAAGGAAGAAGACCAAAATGATTTTTGATCCTCCTTGACTATACTACCTTCTCAATTTAGCTATATGTAAATAATATAGCTACTTTGAATAGGACATAGTTATATAGTTGATAGGCTTTCTTGTAAAGGGAGAGTCTCCCTAATTTATGTTTCCTAGATACTATGTAATGAGAGGAGTCCTCTCCTTAGGTTCGTAGTATTTTGGTTTCAACTTTCAAATGTAAGGAGAGGAGTTGAATTTCAATAGGAAAGTCAACTCCAAACCACCTTAGGATTGGAGGTTAGGTTTTATGTCCCCCTCCTTGTAATTTTATTTTGTATTAATGTTAAGGCCTGGGGGTGTCGCTCAGCCCCTACCCCTCCAAGGGTATTAAAATAAAAAAAAAAAAAAAAAAAAAAAAAAAAAAAAAAAGATATGAGCTTGATTTCTCCATGGATTCTTCATCATTTTCGTGGATTATCTTCATTGATGTATGGAGTTTCATCCTTGAATTCTCTTTCTTCAAGGATCCAAACTTCAAAGGCTTTTCTAAGACTTTCTCAAAACATGAAATCTTCAAGTTTAACTTTTAGCCATGGGTTCTTGCATACAATGATTTGAATCAATGATTTATGTTGTAATTGATGTTAATTGAATTATTTTATAGCCAAATTCCTATGAACCCATGCAATTCATAATTTCCTAATTTATCTCTTCTATAGGTGATTTGATCATGGTTAAATAGTACTGAATTCTTAGGTAGATTATATTGGGCTATTGAAATACGTATGAATTATGTTAGAATTGTATATAAGCTGCCTTAATTTGATTATATTCATATTGTATCTTGTTGGATCATTGTATGGTTTGATTATTGGTTTGAAATGGTGTGCATGGCTATTGGTAAGAGCTCTTGTGAAGTGAATTCTTTGAGAAGTCTAAGGATTGGTGGTCTTGATGATGGAATTGTGGTATGTTGACCTAATCGCTTCTATATTGTGTAGTATAGGTGTTTAATTATGTTGATTTATATGGTCCACTTATGGTGACAGTGCTTATGTGTTGTAATTATGGTGAACATGGCCTTGTTAGCGTTTATGTGTGAGTTATTTGATATTATGTTATAGCTTATATAGGTGATAATTGTGAAGTCTTATGTGGTATATGTGTATGAATGAAGTGAAAACATGTTTTCTCCTAATTGATTAAAGTGATAATGATAAACTCTGGTGATGCCTTTATATGTGTAAACTTGATGTTGAAGTAAGATTCTCTCTAATTTTCTATATAAGATTTATGGACTATGTTGATGTGTCTATAGAAGTGAATAGGGTAACTTGTAGTAGACTTAGTTGTCCCTATGTGCAACTTGAATGTTATTGTACATGTGATAATATGTTGATGTGTCTGTCTTGTTTTCGTAGACCAATGACCCTCTACTTGATGCCTGAAAGAAGGTGAATATGAACTCTTGACTTCGTAGGATTAAGCACCTTTGTCATGTATGTGTATGTATGAGTGAAATATGACCTTGAATATGTTTAGACGGTCATCAACTTGGAGCCTTCCAACTACAAAGAGGGTTATGATATCCTTGAAGTTGAAAGTCGTAATAGTATCCTTCTTGTGTAAGTGATGGACTTAGAGATTCTAGGTTTGCTCGAACGGTATGAAACCATATATAAGAAAGTTATTGAGCTATCCTTATTGAGTATTGAGTGGCAGTCCTAGGGTACCCATCATTGGTAAGGTGTATTATGATTTTGTAGTGACTAAAATATGATACCTTCTCATATGCCCTTGCGTGATTGGACTTACTCTATGAGAACATGGCTAGCACCGAGTGAATGTTCTTGCGGTAGTGACTCTACTTAAGTTGAGACTAGTGTACCAAACAAGCCTTGATATTCCTTAACCATGTGCCTTCATGGGATGTGTCCTAGTTCTACTCTTGGCAAGTAGAACACCTACCATCTGAGTAGGGTAGACTCCGGATTCCATGCCTAGCTAGTATGGTCTATGTCGGTTAATGCCTATTCTCATCATGTGCGATGCATTCTATTATTGGAGAAGTTCTACAAAGTGTAGGTAGTGGAATGGAACACTATCTATACATTAAACGAGTAGGCTTTGAAGATTCTAGAATGAGGGTACCTTAGGTCTTCTCCAAGTCCTTAATTTTTAAAGGTATTTAATATCTAAATGAACATAGTTGACTTAATTTAATGCATGTGAATCAAAATGTACTTATCTACAGTAGCTTTAAATATATCTTAGGTAGGCTTGAAGAGGTGTATGGGCGATCTCTTTATGTCTTACTTAAGTGAGTCTTAGATTAATTCTACGTAGGGAGTTTAATGGATGAAAAGAGAATAATCTTACTTTACGAAGTCTTGAGGATCACTTAGGTGTGTCTGAAGGGGATGTATGGGCGGCCACTTCACATCTTACGCAAATGGGTTTTGAGGATGACCTTTGGTAGGAGGTATATGTGTTCTTATGGTTTGTAAGTGTAGAAAGTTGTATATTGTGGATTACTTGGGATATGTATTATATGTGTGTATGTTATTGTAAGTGATTGTTATACTTATTTTATGAAGTTTTCCACAAAAGAACATAAAAGAGCATGTTTCATATAAATGTCCGTTTACTATGGTTTTATTGCATATCACCATACTTTTTGCATTCTAATATTCTAATTCCATATATTGTCTTATCTCTAAAAGTGTTGATGGCAATTGAGGAGTCATTTGAAGTGAAGCTTTGAATTAGAATCCTTTCACTACAAGTTTTGGTATGTCTTCATTTGATTAGAGGACATATACATGTTTAACTTTTCTATTCAAAGGTCATTGTATTAGACCTTGATATTTTCTATTTCATTGATTTATGGATTGTGATCCAAGATATTCGTGTTTCAAAGATGGATACAAAAGACTTAGAATTCCTTATGTTTTGTATAAAGAGATTTTGAGATGATGTCGTGAAAAGTTTTAATTCTTCATTACTTTATAAATATATATATATATATATATATATATATATATATATATATATATATATATATATATATAAATTACGTAGAGAGATCGCAAAAACTATTCACAAGCTTGCGCACACGTGGGAAACTTGAAGCTTTTTGAGAATGGAGAACCATGGATGGCCGTGGATGCCTGAAAACAAGACAGTCCAAAAAAAGGGCCTTCTCTCTACATGCTTTCGATAATATAATAGATGAGACAGCTATGATTGACAAAGAAGGGGGAGGTGAGTCTTGTTTCCTTTCACTTTTTCGTACTCGAAGGTCCCAAGAGTATATGCCACACGAAACGACGGTGGCTCCATACAGGGGATTGTCAGGTTCTTATGGGTGCATTTACTAGATATTGGTTGGATTTGGAAGTAACTGTAAGCGAGGGAGGGAAAGGAAAAGAAAAAAGTTTTATGCATTCGTGCTCCACATCCGTGAAACACTTTACTCGCTCAAGAAGACACATAAAATTACTAGCTTTTTGGTGTTGAAGGAAAGAGGCTTTAAACCTTCATCGATGCAAACACACTTGCAGGGGGAGCAACATGGAAAGTGAGGATCCACACCCTTCTCCATGGGCTTTAGGAATCGAAACCGGACCAAGCTCGCACTCAATCTTGCTACCAAGTAGAAGCAAAAAAAGGAATATGTTGAATTGGGACAGGAAACCATCATAATCCAGACAACAAGCAAAACAAGTTCTCATTCACGTATAACTAAGATTCGACAAGGGAGAGGGGGACCCTTATCATATCCGCCCTTAAAGGAGACTAACGGAGAAAAGTCTATGCCCAATAGGGGAAGACTGCGGTAACAGGATGTCTATCTGTTGATGGCTAGCTCGTAGACACAAATATTGGACCTAGGCTTGTTGATGGATCTGGTCTTGTCGAACAGGTCTGAATTTGAGGTTCGAACACAAAAGCCCACTAGCCGAGCTGAGCTGGTTAGTGATGGAACAATTCCCACAAATTGAGAACAAAAGCATGTACTTGGCCCCTTCCGCATCCATTACCTCTCATCCACCCCTTTTTATGTTGAAATCCTGTCTTTGTCTTTCGAGGCTGTCTTTTGCATGCAATTCCTTATGCCCTGATAAAGAACCACCACTTGGATTCATTTCAAGACTTGAGTTCTTCTTTAGAATTCTAGTCTATGAAGTTCGAACGAGAGCTTTGATGCAATTCAAATTGACAAGCAGTAGTGAAAACATAATAAATGTCCGGAGGACAGAAGAAAATCTTTCATTCCTGGGTTTTCTTTGCCAATAGACCAATCAATGGTGCTCTATCAAAAACAAGATTCAGCTGCTACAAGCCCACGACGGAGCACTCCTAAGGTTTGGGATCTAGGTTTAGTGACTGGGGCAAACTTCTATTCTATACCTATCTCCTTCTGTATATATTATATAACCTCCTCAAAGCAAGGTTGTGAAGTGGAGTAATTGTGAAGACTAGCATAGAAGTTAATAACTTTTTTTATAGAAGTCGAGACCCCTCCATGACATGGTCGTAGACTGGTTAATCGCGATGGACCAGTATTGCAAAATAAAAGAGATTTTGGACCTGGAGCGGGTACGTTTCATTACCTTGAACTTGAAGAAAACAAAAAGGCAGTTTTACGGTGAGCACATGTACGACAGAAGACGGAGCTGGAGGTGAAGCGCTGCGAAGAACAAGAAGTTCTGAAGTTTAAGGATTAATTTCTACCAGATGATGTCAAAGCAGAATTCATAAATAAGTTTAAGAATCTGAAACAGGATTTTTCCTAAATTTCTATGAGAAAGTACATGAAGGAGTTTAACCTATTGTATCTACGATGTATAGTGAAGGATGAGGACAAAAGACAATATTCGAGCTGAATGAATTGCATTTTTCATTTCTGGACAGCATAGAAGGAGCATACCGTATTGCCTTGAGGGTTAAAGGACCTACTGCTTGATCTAAAAACAAGAAAGTGAATGAAAGAAACGAAGTTAAGAGTCAAAATATGTCGTGGAGAAGAACTTACTTATGAGCAAAAGGGGAGGACGGGGTCGCAGGATGAGATTCCAAAAGAGTAACCGTAATATCAGAAGAATTTCTTCCTTGATTCCTTTGACCTGAGACTGCTACTTGTATTTCCTTTACGAATCTTTATCTCTCCTCAATTTCTACTAGAGCCAACAAAGTTTTTGCTTGTCTTTCCTTGATACTTTCAATCAATCAGAAAAGGAGGATTGAGCAGTGGCTTGGGAAATAAGACAACACTTGATGGGAATTGGGGAGTAGTAAGGGATGATAAAGAGTGAAATTTAGTCACCCTCTCCTCTTTCTTTTTTTGAGAAGAATGCTCTAGTCTGGTATAAATGCCTCTAGGTCATCTATGATTTGCATCTGCAAGAATGAAGGACAGAAGATTGGAAAACAAAAAAAGAAATCCAGGGCGTCGGTTGTTGAAGTCTACCTTTGTAATGTCAGGCTGAAAGGGGGGATAGCACTAGAGAGTCGGGAACTTTCACTGCAACAGAAGAGACTCACACCTTCCATCAAACTAATCTATCAACAGAAATAACCGAGGTTGATTTCTTTGCAATTGAAATAGGGATTCTCTTGAAAAGAGAGTAGTACTACAAGAAAGATGTAAGACATAAATAAGTCGATGCTGCCATTCCGATAATCAGGGTTTAGAAGTCTTTCGTCCCGGAGATATATCTCCTCAGCACATACATACAGAGATCCTGTGATTTGATCTGTACTAGAGACAGGAAGAACTAGAGGAAGACTCCATAGCTTATAGAACCAAGGACAAGTTCTGGACTAACGAGAAAATGAAAATTGATTTGCACTATAGCTTCTCCCATTCCATTCCTCATTGTTGCTTTGCTTGTAGTGCTTAGATAAGTTTGTTTGTTTTGTTGCACAGTGGTATAGAAAGTTCTTTTTCCTGCAGTAGGGTAGGGAGAGATTCTTTCTTTTTACTAGATCCAAGACTGTACGAGGAGATAAAGACTTAATTCGACTCAAGTGGAAATAATCAGTCTACTTCTATACCTTATCTCAGGTTACCCCTTAGTGTGGGTATGGGGCCCTTCGTCTGCAGTGGTTCGTTTAGCAAGCCGTCTTATTGCTTGAAAGCACACACATCACACATAGGAGAGTTTGAGTGCGAAAGTAGTGTACTCATGCCCCTGGGATAGGGTATTTTTTTGGTGCATTATCTAACTATAAGAGCAAAAGCAGCAAGCACTTACATTCTTTAAGACGCTATCTTCCACAGCAGCTAAGAATTATCTCAAGTTTTCCGTCAGTGCGCTCCGGAAAGAAGAAGCAAAGTCAAAAAAGCTCAAGTGATTTTCCCTTGCCAACTATCAGGCCAGGGAAGATAACTGCATACCCTAGGGAATACAACTCCATAAGAGCGAGAAAGTACGGGGATAGAAAGAATCGCACGATTCCCTATCATGATAGAAGCAACAATAGGATAGGAGTGCAAAGGTTCACAACTGGACTCTTCTCTGACTAAACGAGTTGTGCCTAAGACTCTGAAGCAAAGGGAGGTGGTCCCGAGCCTTGCCTATATGGCTATATAGCGTCAACGTTGTTTGCAAGTCACGTCAGTGCAGGCGCAGTGTAGCATCATGGTAGCGTTAGCTATGCAAAACTCAGAGCAGTTGAAGTCTTGTTGAGGATTTTTTCTGCAAGAAATCCGTGATTTGAACCAGACTGAACAACTTCCCTAATGGTCCAACGAATCCAGCTGAGCATAAATCTACCCTTTGAATCACAAGCAACAAAAGAGTGAAACCGTTCAAAAGGAGTACGATATCATGCCTTGCGGGGTAAGGTTAGCTGATTAGACTCGACAGGACAATCGGTTATATGACGCGTCTCATCGACCGTGGTGGCATGCGGAAAGCAAGAGCGAGCTTCTTCCCTCCATACGTTGGTCCAAGATCCATCAAAGACTCATAATCTAAGGACACTTTACTTCGTAACCTTTAACCAAGGCCCTGCGGAATGAATAATACGACACTTCGTGTCCATTCCATCAAATCTTCAGTTCCCAACCAAGTTCTATCTGAAAGGATTGAATGTAGTAATTTATCTTTAGTATAGGCTTGCAAAAGACCGGCTACACAAGCTTGGCTCCAGGCTATATAAAAGAATTATTGATCTTGTCGGAATGGGAGCAGCTACTTCATTCGCATTTGGCTTAACTGAAAGGATGGAATGGGCTGAGAAGTCGTCCTATCGTGCTATTGGCTTTGAACCAGATTGCTAATGAGCAGATGCCCTGTGCTTTATCAATTTAGTCCCAGTATTTCCAACAAGCGAGCGAGTGAGACTGACGAAATGGAGGTACACTGAAGACAAAACAATTCATTGCGTACAGACAGACTCATAGTCAACAAAACAACGAAGTATCAACAAACCCGATTATACAAAGGATAGATATTAACACCCAATCCAAGCAAAATGACCACCAGAGGGGATTTGGAGTCTTTTTCTTCTTTCGAATGGAGCTGAAATTCAATAACAAGAATGGAAACTAGCGCCGCAACTCTAGACCGAAAGCACGACAGCAATGGCAAGCGCGTAAGTGTAGGTTTTTTGTATTTACTTTCCCTTCCTAGGCAGAAAAATGAAATCTGAGTCTGTCTGAAAGTGAGTGAATCTCAGGGAGAGGCACAAACTTAAGGAGCTAACTTAAGCTTGGTCGAGAGTCATTTCGGTCCAAGCTAGTTCCATGATCTAGGAAGTCAATCTAATCTCTCTTTTGGTCAAAAGCGGAATAGGCTATGAATCAAATATGTATGTCCTCTAACCGAATTAGCGCATCTTTCTTTCTCTTTGTTGAATAGTAGAGCTCCACTCCAGTGAAGCAAGACTGAATCCGGAGAGTTCGATCCATGTACTCTGTTTTGTACACTACAAATTTGACTACTTGCAAACCTCTAACCAAGGCTTGCTTGCTAGGATCTAGTCCAGATAATCTATCAATGATCTTTCCCCTCAAGCTAGTTAGGGAACTACCTTTGCTCCGCACCTTATCCTTCGATCCAAGCCATGAGGCAAAAGTCAAGCTGACTTAGAGGCTGTGGTCATTCTTGATTGATGCAGCTTCATCGTCTGTTTTGGTACAAATGAGACAGAGAACAGTAGAAGCCAAGGCTTCGTATCTATACGGCTAAAAAAAACCAAGATGATTGCCACAGAATCGAGAAGTGGAAGACGTGACCACTTATACCACTTCACTATTGTACTCAAATAGTACTTGCCGCAGAAATTGTCACTCTTTATTGCCACTATTTTCTAACTACTATGTCATTAGCCCGAAGTGCAGTGATCCCAAATTGGAATCTAATGATTTCATTTACTTCACCAACAAAAGGCGAGGTAGCTTGGTGTCAGTAAAGACAAAACAAGACCCGAGGGTTTCTTTTACTAATATAGAGCATACCAATCTTAGAAAATAAATTTGTCAATACGCGCTTGATACGCGAACACTAATGAGAGAACATGGGCAAATTTGCTTTGGATAGGATTCACCTTTGGGAATAGAATGAATCGAATTGGTTGAAGCCGTCAACATACGCTTTTGGGAAGTTTAACCACGCGATATCTCAGTGAACGTATTGGAACCTGGTAGGAGAGCCAGATAGATTTCATTTTTAAGATGTGACCCGAATAAATGGGCTCAATATAAATCATTGACTCGTTAAGTGAAGTTAAAAAAAGTTGAACCAAGACTCAATCGTTCGCCTATCGGCTAAGAAATTGAAATGACGAATGATAATTGTTGCATGGGACTCAACACTTCCCTCTGCGCTAATAGAAGCTTCAAGCCCGAGTTATGGGAGCAACCATCAAAATAAGGAAAGTAAAGACAAACAGAAAGCGAACTCAAAATGGGTCGGTCTATCATGACTTCTAAAAATAATAAAGGCTAGATTCAAGAGAACAACAACCATCCATTGCGAGAGAGATCCCAATTCAGGATATGCTATTTTATGTCACTCGATGGCTTGATTGGGACATTATTGTTTTAATACGCGAAGATGGTGATGAATCGTTCTCATATATTTCCAGAATCATTTCAATTGTTCTCTGGTTATGCTAGATTTTGATATTAAAAAAGGGCCCTACAATACCAGAAAATTTTGCAAGCATAAAATCAGGAAGCTGTCCCAAAACGTGGGTGAGACTCGTCATTCTCCGCTTACAAGTCAAGCTTTTCAAGAGAATCTTTCAGGATGTTTAGATGATTCTAATCAGAGCAAACAAGTAGGTCGAGCTGACATAGGCGTGAATTTAAATCCTTTTGGATTAGAGAGCTGGGTAAGAAGGACATAGATTGATCTCAGATTGGGGTCAGTAGAGTTTCATTTATCGAATTTGCGGTCCAACCTTTCGAAATAATGAAGATGAGTGGTGTTATATCCGCCTTGTGTCTACCATAAGATTTATAGCGGGAAAGTGTTAGATAGAAATGTCTGCCTATTAAATCAATACCGGGATCTAACGAGGAAACTATAGCCCTCTCGAAGGAATCTTTCAGGGTGAAAAGAAAGATGTTTGACCTGCCAGGCGTAGCCTTAATCACTTGTTTTTAAAAAAGAGAAATCAGAAACTAACCACAGAAGTCGATATTCTGAAGCTGGCAACCATGATCAAACCTCAGAAATGGGGTTTCGCTTGACGGGGATCACTCTAAAGAAATGAAGTCGTTTTGTTTGTTGTTATTCCAAATCACTTTCTTTATAAATGTCATAAAAGACAAGGGTATATAGGATATACTCTCGGGTCTGACAAGCTTGGTATCACAGTCATGTTATAAAATAGTCTTTAGAAATACAAAGTCTCATTAAATCCACGTCTAGTAGAGTCTCGTTCATTAGTGTAAGTCGCGACACATCTATGAGAAACAGATTATAGAACGATAGAGTTTCACTTTTTCATCACTCTTGTGTCGTGCAATATAGTTGAGTTTTTAAGTGTATTTTCCTAATATTTTCTCTTATATTTATTTGATATGACTACTAGAAGGATGGACATAAGAAGAGTGGGAAAAAAAAAGTGAATGAGAGACTTCCCCAAGGTGGACAAGATCCACAAGGTGTTAAAGTTTGTAAGACCCTCAAAAATGATTTAAGGTGCTTAGAGCCTCACATGTGTCTAAAAGGATTACTATATGATAAATAAGCTTTTTCTTGTATACATGTTGAATTTGAAGTCATTTGGAGGTCAAATGTCCAAGAACGTTTGATGACGTTTGAAAGTTAGCCTTGAGACGTGCATGCGTGTCTTGACATGCGTTTTGGTCGAAATTGATATAGAAGGTCCTTAAATTTTATACAAGTGTATTTACATCAGAAAATTCCAGGTATAACTCTCAAAGGGCCCCACAAAAGGCCCTTAAGGAGGAACTAAACACTGCCTAGACACTACCTTGGAAATGTCTACCTACGCCAAGGATCGACGGCCAGTATGTGAGGTAACGCCCCGTCAATATGGAGGCATTGTAAAACACCTAGATGTATAAGGATCATGCCAAATTACACCCCTCATACCCAAACGATAATTTCCAGTATTGCTCGTCGATGGGTCTACTGGGCGTCATTTGGTGGCGTCAATGCAACCTGCAACATATTGTTAGGTGCACTATTTCGTTAAGGGGTGAATGAGAAATTCACCACACGTACGAACTTAAACATAAAAGGTTTATTTAGATATTTTTGGGTATAATAAGTTTGTTATTAATATAAAAAAACCCTCACCCAAGTAACTCTTCAAAAATTAATTTCCCTCTCATAACCAAACCTCTCTAGAAACCTCCATTGGGGATGAAGTTCAAGAACAACATGTTAATTAGATTGTGATGTTTTATTCATCAAGTTTTCATGGTTTTCTTCTACAATTAGGATTGGTGATCCTTCATCCTTAGTCAACCTTTTTTCTAAGGAGATCGTTCAAATCTTTTCAACAAAAGTTAATGATAAAAACACCTATATTTCAATGAAAGTTAATGGATCAAGGTCTGAAGATTTGGTAAGGATTGACCTATGTTCTTCTATCTTCTATGGACTGATAATGTAGTGTACATGATGTGATATCGATTCTAGGATTAATTGAAGTATGATTTAGTTTATCACAAGATATCTTTATCTACTGACCTATACTTTAGTTATTAATGAATTATGAGGATTGATCAATGATGATCAAAGGTTGATGAATCGGTAAGTTGGCCATGTTCTCTTCACTTTTCTATAGAATTGTCTAGATGCTTGGCCTTGAAGGGCTTTGGTGTGGTATGGTCCACTTATGGTGACGATGTTTACTTCTTGTCAATGTATATATGTGTTGATCATCGCCTTGAAGGCAAATTGATGTTATATTAGTGTGTGGTTATGATGATCACCAAATGTGAAATGTTATGCCTAGTCTTCTATGCTAGTTTATACTCTAGGTTGTATTTCTAATGTTATAAGCATATGGATTGATATGTTAGGGTTGGTATAGGTTCTGTCATTGATGATGTAATGATGGTTAATGAACTCCTACCTATGTACCCGTAGATTAATGTGTGATTAGCTAAGGTTGGGAGCCTTGAATGTAATGTGAAGTTATCTTGTCTCCTATGCTATTATGTGATGTGTGGTCTATGATGAATATGCATTATGTCCTTAAGAGGGTGGCTTTCTCAATGTGTTGTTGATAGCCATGATATGATCATGTTGACTAATGCACAAACACTCATACCTCATGCATGTTTACAAGTAGTATAGATTTATATGTCTAATAAAAGGGTATTATCATATACACTTGTGTCTACTACTATGGATGTAGAGTATATTCCCATGAAATATGTTATGTATCCCTTAACTAGGATGACTTGATAGGTGTACTAGTATGGACAAGGACCTTGTCTATGCATTGCACATGTGTGACTTGATAGGATAGTCCTAGGTTGTGATCTATGCACATGAATATGAATGCATAAGTATGTTATGAACATGTCTTAGATGATATAATTTCAAGTATATGATATGATGAGGTATGATTATGTATAGTGTCTAAAATTGTTTATATGAAAGGGTTGCTCATATAGTTACAGTTGTACACTTATGCATGAATGAAATAAAGTGTGAACATGTATGGTCTAAGGGTGTTGATCTAAAAGGTTTGCTCACATATATGTACACACACACATGAAAACATGTCCATTATGGATGTACGATAATCTAGTTAATGGATGGACTCTTGAAAGGTGTTCTCAAGGTATTCTAAACTATATGGTGCTTGAATATATTATTTCTAGGTGAAAGGTACTGTCACATTATTTAGGTTGATGAACTCTCATCCATGACCTATGAGCTAAGCATACGGGGAGTCAATATCCTAAAGCCTATTTTTATGAAGTAAAGTTAATAATGGCTTTTCAATAAAGGCAACTTAGCTTCGAACAGATTGAACTTGAAGATGAGGGGTGTCCCTTCCCAATGTGGGAAGGTAAATTCACCATAGTCCTCACGAGGTGGATATCCTCATATCCCAAAGGGCATAGAGTGATATTTCCATGTATGCTTCCAAGTTCCATAAGCTATGCTTGCTCCATAGGATCTACAAAAGTGATATCACCTAAGATGCTATCATGATGTTAATGTTCTACTTTGGCAAAGCGGAGCACCTTCCTCTATGTAAGTAACTAAAACACCAAATTCCATGTTTAGCACCCATGGTCTTAGTGTCGGTTAGATCTATATTTTCCTTAAAGTAAAATGGACGATGAAAGTAAGTAAGGATACAAAGTAGGATAGCCTAAGGAAAGTTGCTTACTGTAGGTGAGGGTATGGGACTTTACCTGTGCATTGCACAAGTAGATCTTACAAGTAGATCTTGAAGGGAGTTATAGTAAGGTGTTCTAATGTATATAATTATGTTTTTATCCTTATGCATGACATTGTAGTGTTGTCTACTTGTTGTAATGATATGTATGATATAAGTCCTAATGAGTCCATATAATATGGTCTTAACTTTTGTGAATAAAGTGGGTCTTATTGACTATAAAGTGAAGGTATTGCTTTGGATGTATGAAGTTGTACTTGTCTTGTTGATGTATGAAGTATATGTGAAGGATTTTAGTCTCTTTGTACGTCTTGTTAGTATGTGTGAGGTTATGATGATTAATGAATATTGTATGTATTACCTTGTGGATTTAAGGTAATACTTGAGTGTGTATAGTGTAGTAATACATTATCTATATATTGCACCAAACATCACTAGAGGGTTATTTGGGAAAGTCAAGGAGTTGGAGTAAAAAAAGGGGTCACTATAAGGGAAAAAGGGTTAATGAAGAAATATGCAAAGTGATGAAAAAGTATGTCGTAATGCAAGGTATGATTTTAAGTGATATATTGTGACTATTGTATATTCCTAAATGGAGTATTTGAGTTGTATGATGTTTATGTTATCAAAGTTTATGAAGTCTTCACAAAAAGTCATAGTGCATGGTTTTAAAGTTAAATTTCCCCTTTTAAATGCATATTTTTGCATGGTTTCCATACTTAGTACATTTTTCTACTAAAAGAATTCTTGTTTACCTTTTTTACACAAAATCTAGGTTATGGATGCATAAAGGATGTCTCTAAGGTGAAGAGTTTGATAAGTGACTCCCAAGCTCAAGGAAAGGGATCCTTAAGTTCATGGATTTCATATGTCATTGTTATAAGTAAAGTCGTGTAATACTTTATTTATGATTTATGTTGAAAGGCCCTTGTCCCTATTATACTCTAATCATGTTGAGTCTAAGTTGACAAAGAGACTTAGAGTCTTTAACTATGTGTTATGATGTTTTATATATACATTGAAAGTGATGTTCTAGCATATGATGAGCTACGGAAGTTTTAAATTTTTCTCTAAATTTACCTATGACAATACGATGAATGATAACTATGGGCTTGTATAAGACCTTCGAGAGGTCAAGTACGCCATGTTTCTTCTATGGGGTGATCCCCAGTCGTGAAAAGTTCCTCAAGGTGAGCATTTCCCTATAGTTGGTGAAGAGAATGAGGTTTTGGTGGTTCCCCCCGACATGAATAATGGGGAGATTAGAAAGGATCTTCTTACCCTAGACCAATCCATGAAGACTCAAGTGAATAGAGATGTTCGTCCTAGGATGAATGATCTATAAAGTATTATGAACTCTAAATAGAGGGACTTTTAAAGATGAATCCTCCTATCTTCCTTGGTTCTAAGGTGGGAGAGGATGGCCAAGAGTTTCTAGATGGTGTGTACAAGGTGTTGAGCGCCATGGGGGTGACTTCTAACGAGAAGGAGGGGTTGGCTTCGTACCTATTTAGGGAGGTTGCTTAAGTGTCTTAAACTCAATGGAAAGACAATAGGTCGGCTGAGTCGGGTCCCATAGAGTGGGAAGACTTTAAGAAAGCTTTCTTAGGAAAGTAATTTTCCCGTGATAGGAGCGAGTTGAAGATATAGAATTTCATAAACCTTATGAGGTGACATAAGTTTTGTATATTATTCTTCGAAGTTTACTCTATTGTCTAGGTATGCCCCATCCTTGGTGTACATAACCCTAGAGATGAGATGAGTAGAAGGTATAGGATTTCATAAACCTTATGTAAGGTAACATGAGTGTTGTATATTATTCTTTGAAGTTTACTCTATTTTCTACATATTCCCCATCCTTGGTGTCTAACCCTATAGATGAGATGAGTAGACTTGTGAGTTGTGTTGCTGACCTTGTGAAAGAAGAGTGTCATACGACCATGTTCCACAGTGACATGAAGTTGTCTAAGCTTATGGTGTATGTACAGTCCATTGAAGAGTCCAAATTTAGTAGGATTTCAAGGAATTTTAAGAGGGGTAGAGCCGATGAGAAAAACAAACCTAGGTTCAAGAAGAGGGCTACAAATCAAGAAGGGTCTAGTGCTCCTAAGGTCAATATTGAGAGTGGTAGTGGTTACCAAGTTGTTAAGCCTACTTGTTCTACTAGTGGAAAGAGGCACTTTGGAAAGTGTCTAGCCGGTACCGGTGGTTGATTTGGTAGTGGTAAAGATGATCATAAGGTGAGATATTGTCCTACTACTGCGGCTAGAGGAAGATAGACCAAGAAAGTTTCTCCTAGTGCTCCGGATGTTGGTACTCCAAAGAGGAATCACTTCTATATTCTCCAAGCTAAGGCATATATTAGTCATACTTAGAAGGGTACGATATTAGGTCTACCGATCCTAGACTTTCATTCAACATTCTTTCATTAACCATCAATAACTAGTCCCCGAAATACCTAAAAGACCCTTGAACTTATAGGACCTCTTTCCCAATTCTAATTTGACTTAAAAACGACGCGACCAAACCTAGAAAGTCACTGTGTATCGCCGGGTCACCTCCACATGTTGGTTCTGCAATTTTATTTGAGACCGAATGGTTCTCTTTGGCCTCGCGTCGCAAAGAAATATTTTCCCTTTAAGTGCTGCAGGCGCGACACGCAGACATTGCAAAATCTTTGCTGCCTCGGCAGCTTCCTTGGACCATGTTTGGGTCCTCCTGAAGGACCCTTTGGCTGGTCCTTGGAGCATCGTTCTCGTACGTTTTCAGTCTACATATGTCAGTCTATGTATAGGAATCATTGGTACTCATTTTTACCCTCATACCATAACCCAAAACACCGCTACAAAACTCTACTACACACTAGTGCAACTTAGACTAGTTTTCGGACGTCATGAATGTTCTTTGATGTTTCACTTCCAAACTTTACAAACTGACTTCTAATGCTATAATATATCATTTTTAGACCTTACCAACTCATGACACACATCTTAGGATCCAGTTTAACCTAGTTCATTTTTAAGGGTGTTAAATCATTCACACGAAATCACATTTTAATTCCAAACAACAACTTTAAAATCATTTCAACGACCTCAAAATAATATAACTACATAACAAATGAGTACTTCTAACTAGGCCGTTATCAAAGAACTTACCAAATTTCAGGTCAATTGGAGTCTACACAAATACTTATTTTCAAATATATGACCAAATTTAAATTCAAGTGATTTAAACATCTTTAGAAATCAAAACAATATGACCTTCATTCTTAGCACATATCAATTCATATCAAATAACCATGTGCAATCTTGTTCCAAATTTAACATAAATGTAACTAACATAAAGAATGATATTATCATATAAAAAATCCAATTTTAATCCGACAAACTACTTAAACCCATCTAAATGAATTTTTTTTAATCATCAAATTTCAAGTCAATCAAAGATCAAAAAATTCATGACGACCTAAACTATGGCTAAATTTGGAAAATAATAATCGTTTTAGGCGTAGTTAAATATAAAAACAGCATGATTCAAATTTTCATTATCTTTTAATAATATTCTCATGAGCACAAAACATACTTATGTCCTCTCTTTTGTCTAAGACACACAACTAATCTCTATACAATATACTGTTCTCTCAATTAACACACTTGAGAATTCAAGATATTATATTTCTCCCTTTAAGTAGGTGAAAATATTTAATATATCTTCTCATGAATTAATTTGAATGTTACTACTATCTAAAGGTAAATCTTATTTCGAGTAGACAAACTTTTACTAGCATACATTTATGAAGAACAATGCATACATGATACATAGAAGATATTCTAATTAATCAAATAAATAGACCACTTTGTTAGATCCTATTTATTTATCATAATTCTTAATTCATATATTGATACAATATATTATCTTACATGTATAAACTCTTGAGAGTTTCCAATGATTCCAAATAAGTAATGAACTTTCGTAGTAACTATTATCAATCATAAATTCATACATTATAATGTACTGAGAAAAAAATGTTCATGTAATAAACAATTATTACGTCACAACTGTTTGCTTAAACCAAAAAAAGTATTCCTCAACATGCAATTACAATTCATTCCAATTGTTAATTGAAAAAAATTGTCACATCCGGGGATCACCCCCTAGACGTAATCGGCGGCGTCATGCTCTGTGAGGACTAAGACTAGCCTCTAAGCTTACATCATTACATTCATAGGTTAATATGCGGAGTTTTAAAAAAATTCATTACTTCTACCTTGAGGTTTACATAGACCTCTACATACACATAATATTTATATCGAGTATATATACACCCTTCGTATAGGAAGATTACTTAGTCTTCTACGTTTATTGCACAAAGATATATAAAATATAACAGTCTCAAATGGATGTCATATCTCATAACCATCTAACAAGAGTATAATAATTTGGGACAAGCCCATACATCAATATAGAAAGGCCATATATAGGCCATATTATGTTTAGTACTCAAATGAAAAGAAAAGAACATAAGAGTCTTAAAACCATAACAACTTCCTATGCTTGATATTTTCATTTCAATTGGAAAGTGAGGACCTACCCAACTTGGATAAATTATAATTCCAAGTCTTCCTTCAAAGTCGTCTCAAAATCTCTTCAATGCCTGGAACCTAAAATGTAGGGGGAAAAGGGAGAAAATGGGGTCACTACACCACTTGTACTAAGTATGAGACCATATGCACACATATCATGACCAACATCCAACTTCTCATAGCATATCATTAAGAGTACATATCATCATATTTTAACCATGGAGACCAACACATATTCATAAGTGAGACCAATCGTCATAAAGTATAATAAATGCAAAAGATCATCATGTACATATCACGTACCATTATAACCATATACACATATAAGAACATCCTCCTAAGATTTCCCTCAAGGCTAACTAGTGCAATGCTTAGGTAGAGTCTCATACCCCTACCTAGACTAACCTAAACCCCTTAGGTCATCCTAGTTAGAGTTGATTCCTTTAGTTCATATTACCTTTTGGGAAGAACTTGCCTTAACAGACATAGACCACCTGAGCTAATGTGGAATCCGGTGTCATGGAACCCTATAACGAAGAGAAGACTACTTGCCAAGGTAGTACCAAAACGTGAACATAGCAGCTACGTGGATCCACTAGCTAGTATTCTTATGGGGGCAACATAGTTAATGAACTAGGAGATATAGTTGGGACCTTCTTTATACTACATGCATTATAGTCTCCAATATCAAGAGTACATTAGTTATCCTATCTTACCTATGTGGGAAGGGAAACTCCTCACTCTAGTTCACTCGGTGCTAAGATAGAGTCCCTTTTGAAATGTCTTTAATGTCTTTATTAATCATCATTGCATAATGTAGGTCATAGGGTCTATCCCTTGTATAATCATCATCATCATCATAGCTCAATAAGAATTGCATGAGTATAGTCCATTCATTACAATTCATATAAGTGAGGTTAGCATATTTAATACAAGATTTACTACGACACAACATCATGACTTAATCACAATTAACAATAATTGAAGTAAAGAATAGAGATCACAAGACTTACCACGTCTCCTTCATACTCCACCATATAGGTCTTACCATCAACCTTTAAATCAACCCAATAAGGGTATAGTATCATCACAGAACAACAACCAACATGATAACAAGGCTAATTGAATCACTACATCACAATCCATCACTAGTTCATAACTTAAGGTAAGAGACTTACACCAAATTCATAATCTACGTCATCAAATAAGATTAATTTCTCAAGAAAAAGAATGATAGCACTATAATTCATCTCAATCTATCCATAATTTATACAATAACATCATCTACTAGTAATTCAACCAATGACCAATTCAATTGATCCAACATTACAGAACTCATGTCAAGATCACAACCTAGGGTTTAGGGGAATATGTCATCTTCTACAAACTAGTCCAATCCATCAAGAAATAACATAATTGAGTTAGAATTAATATATTCATAATATAGAAAATAAGTCATAAACAAAGCAATTCATAACATCAATTTCGTATTGGATGGAAAACCTACTTGAACTTCGTATTTTTGAAATCAATTTGATGGATACCTTTGAGGAAAGAAGTCTCAAAGGTGAAAGAAATCTCAAACCTTATTATTTCATGAAGATTGATGGAGAAATATTTGGTTATTTCAGCCATAGAAACCCTTGAATTTGACCTTCTATAGAGTTCTTCAACATTTGAGAGAAAGAAGAGAGAAGGAAGAGAGTTTTGGGTTTGGAAATTATGTGAGCTTAGGTTAGTTTAATTTGGTTAAGGTGTTTATATAGGTTATAGATTAAATTAATTAGACCTCCTTAACCCCTAAATAATTAACTAACCACCTAATTAATTAAGTTAACTGACTTTAAATTGAGCAGCCAAAATAGACCCTCACAGACGACTCCCCGTCCACGCCCCGTGTGTTAATCGACGGACAAAGGACCAACCGTCATGTTGATCGGTCTTTTGGATCAGAGACTTGTCAAAAACATTCCTTTACAAAAATTCTAAGTGCCCATTGACGGAGCAATCAATGCTTTATTGATTGGACCACGAACCGTTGATGACACTCGTTTGTGCACACTGCCATTTGGCAGCTTCTTGCCAAGATGTAAGGGTCCTCCTCATAGGCCCTTGATTAGTCTTTAGGGATTCGTGTTCGGAATTTTCGACTATAAACTAACTTTAATACGTGTTAAACACCCATCCACCAATTTTCATTATTTTTTGACTCCGAAAAAATCGTCAAATAGGCTAAGACACACTAGCACCTCATTTAACTAGTTTCCGAACGTCATGAACGTTCTTTGACGTTTGATTTTTAAACCCCCTATATGACTTACATTAATTAAAATAGACCTTAAACAGTGTATAAACATTGTGAAACTTATGTTAGGATCTAGAAGACTTCTTAAACTTTCAGAGTATTAAAAAATTACTTTCCTCCATATTCGTCATGCAAACAAGACAAGGGACAAGACAAAACATGTGGGTTTGAAGTTAAAAGAATGGAAAAAATAAATTAGCAAAGTTACTAAAACTAGAAAGTGCCGTCGTTGACCAAAAACACAACCAACACTTTTAATTTTAATTCTTTTCGAACAAAACTTCAATATTATATATTGTCGCCACTTTAATTTTTTAATGGAATTAATCCAAGTTACCAACACTAAATTATTCAAGGATGCCGTATTTATTGGCTAATGCAAATAAATTCTAGTCATCAAACATAGATCAAGACCAACTCTTGAAACAAACAATGATTGTCACCCCAATAAAGGACAAAATCATATCAAATACATTTTCTTATTATGCATTAAAATGAACAAAAATGAAAAAATAGCGAAAAATCAAAAATAAAGGTGCATATAACTTTAATATAATGTTATCTATTTAGATGAAATCATGGTTGTTGATGAAAATTGTTGGAAAACATATATGCACAGCAGAAGCATATAAGCATCTTTACTGATAACATGAATAATAGATAAACAATACCGTTTATGCTAAAATATATCATCATGATAGAACACATAAACTTGTTCAAATTTAATTTTATAGACACCTCTTGAAGTGTCAGCAGATACCTTCAAGTAAATTTTGAAATTAGATAGACTTTCAAGTGAATCTACAAGATAGACAATAGTTATGATCCCAAGATCACATCTGAACTCTATCAATACTTTATTGGGCAATCATCAAATTGAAAATTAATCAATCTATCTAGGGTTATAAAAATCCCTATTATAGAGATTTCTTCCTAGTGCAAAGAGGAGAATGAAAAACACACATTATTTTTGGGCCACTAGAAAATTACAGATTTATTTTCTTTTTATAAGAAAACTCGTGCCCGTATCCCCTTTTCCATTTAGAAATAAGCTTCTAAGTTCTAGTTAAATATGAGCACTCGAGGGACAGTAAAATTAATTACTGAGGCTTCCTACTATGGAAATAATTTCAATTACATCATTTGAATTATTCTTACCAAAATAAATTACAAATAATTCCACTAGAAATTCGTAAAAAAAATTGCACTCCTCTCTTTATATTTCACAATTCTCCATTAAACACTTATGTAATTCCCCATGTAATGATTTCAGATACTAATCAATAAATTAAATTACTGACGAATTCAAATTAACGTTTAATTTCCTTTAGAGCAATCCTAACTTATTTCATGTGTCGAATTCATAAATCCACTTGCAATGTTTTACACGATGAAAACTTATAAATTTCTCAAAAAATCATATCAATCAATCAATCTATGTAACGAGACATGAATTCCATCAACTAACTTCTTATTTCACCAATATATAGTATTATCATCCAACTTACCAGCTTGCAGATTGACCCATCTCAGAATCTTACCAACCAAAACGATAATTAATACATATAGATCGTAATAGTTATACCATGATTAAGAATATAAGTACATTTAATAGTTTAAATAATATATTTTGGTTAGTCAGTTTAAAACAACTATCTCTACTAGGTCCCGTTTAAAACATACAAATACACTAGCACAAGAAGTTGTAACTAGATCGTTTCCATAATCAAGATAAATTATATATAATCTTGTGCTACCATCGTACCGACGACATGTGTAATTTCTATTAGGAACGTGATCAGATGTGGGTTAGTATTTATTTTTTTGCTTTTGTTTATGAGTCATTGAGTTATTTCCTAGTCTTTAGGCTATTGGAGAAGTGAAGTCAGTTTTGAGATTAAGAATTATTAGGAGAGTCAACGTGTTTTTATTTACTAAGTTTTCTATTTAAGGACTCTTGTAACTGTGTATTCAAAAGCAATAAATAAAAAGAGAAAATTTCCAAACTTGCGAGTCTTTTCTTTTCATCTTTGTTGTAGTAAAGTTTCTATCAATTTTCATCCTAGAGTGTGAACAAAAAAATTTATACTTATAAGAACCGATGATTTAATCCTCTATGTATAAGCTAAAACTTTACACACTAAATGATCTACTATATAAGTAAATCGACAACATAAATGAATATATGATCTATTAAAACTGGGAAAATAATTATGCTATAATAAATATTATATCTTAAAATATAGTTAATAGTATATATGCCAACAATCTCCCAATTAGACTTTATCCATCACAATAGTTATAATGTACTATATATAAATGCATGGTTAATAGTATATACCCGAACAATCTCTCACTTAGATACTTAATCTCAAAAATTGTAAGAATACTATGTCTAAACTCTTGATTAATAGTATATACCCTAGCAAGATTGATGTACCCATGACAGATAAAAAAAGAAAAAGAATAAGTAACTTAATAAAGGAAACGCAAAAGCAAAAGCAAAAATATTGATTGGTGACTTTGAAGAAGTAGTTAACTAACATGCTACTATAAGAATTTAATTCACAAGTGTATATATAAAATAATATTTTTCTTCATCCAAAAAAACTTATCATGATTCAAGTACACATTATTAATTCAATTTACTCTATTATAGGAGGTTATTATTCAATTTTTTATGTTACCTTACAAGCTTTATATGATAGATTATAATTTTCCATCCAAAGGCCTAACAAGTCCATAATTTGAGTGAATTTGGTAATCATAAAAATAAACAATGGATCAACATTGTACAAGGCGGTGAAGAACATAGGAAAATGATTTAAATAAATAGGACCTTCCTTCAAGATTCAATTTTAGGGTATTGAATTGCTCTTGACAGGTATAATGAGAAATAGTGACGAGTACGATACTCAAAACAAATACTCTAACTCACTTTAATTTTAATTTTTTGTGATAACATTGTTCATTCTTTTTATTTTTCCTCACAGACTATTTTTTCTCACTTCTCTCCACACTTGAGTCTTATAGTTTGCCTTGTATACTTACTTTTATATATTCCAAAAAGAAGAATAAACAGAGACTTCACCATTAAAACAATGGTTATATAATGTTTCTTCCATAGAAAACAAAGGACAATAATAGATTTGGATATATAATAGCCTAAATATGGATAACCTCTTCCATGTTGATTGCACAATCATCACCACAAAGTTGTTAATTGAAGTCCTAACCATGATAAAAGGATGATGGTGGTGGTATCTGGATGGGTGGAATTGAAGGGTACTCATGACGACAGAGCTATGCGATACAAAAGAATAGTAAAAAATATTATGAATATAGCTCAAATGCATATAGTTGTGGTAACTCCGATAATGAGATCTACTTGCCTTAACATTGCAAGGAGGTACTGAAAGTGATACTAATAGACCTAACAAAGGGATGGAAATTCTACTAAGGAGAACAACATTCCGTGCATTTGTCATTTCAGATGTCATCGCCTTAACATTATCCGCCGCTTCTAGCTGTATTCGTCTACTTTTACATTGCAACATTAACAATAATATCATCTGTACCGGAGTTATAGGTTATTGCTAATTGACATATTTGATAAGTATTGTCTAACTGTCTGGCAATAGAGTCCATAATCCTAAGGATTTGAGCATGTCTTCTTCATCATTTGATGGAACTATAGAAATATTTGGAGTTAGTTTCACCTTTGTCTGCCCACTTGACTCTTGCTTTTTACCTCAGAATGAAATCTCGAAGCTTCAGCCATTTAATGTAATCAGCCTGAGATTTATGCAAAAGGATTCTATTGTGATCAGGGTTATTCATTTTATATATTTCTTCTCCATTAACTTGTTATGTCCCTCCTTATGTTTGATAACATCAACGGTGTCTCCAATGCATTCTTTGGACCATTTGCTAAGAGTTTTAGAAAAGTTTTTGAGTGTATTTTATAATGTCCACATTGGGTTTCCCATGGTATCATTTTCCCAAACTTCCTTGAACACAATTAAAAAACCTTCTTGTTCTGTCAAAAAATTCAAGAACTTAAAATATTTAATGTTCCTTGATCTAGTCCTAATTCCTCATGTGATTCTTCGATTATGTTGTCCATATCCATATCATTGATGTGATTTTGTTCAAGGCGTTGAATGTTACCTATTCTCATAGGTCCTAAATCTTTGAAATTATTAGTCCCAAATAGAGGTAACATGCAATCCTGAGTTAGACAGATCTTCCACTAGATTTGTGCTTCTTTGTGAACTGGTTTGCATCTCCCTATTGCTATTGTTGTATTCTTGAATTCTTGTAGTGTTGTGTACAGCCTTCAGTGTCGAAGATGTGATGCATTTCTGGAATCCTACCTGTGCCTTTTTCAATGTTTAATACTTTTGTATATTTCCTTTCCCTCCCTACTTTGCTTTAGTACTGTTCTTATTCCACAATATACATTTCATTGCCTGAATGGATTTTGATATAGTAGAAGTCTTCTTCTTCTTTTCTTTGTTCTTATAACTGGAAATCTTGTTAAGCAAATCTTGAGAACTTTCGGAAGGCATGGGTTCAGAAATTGGACTTGTCTGTTGCATTTCGGTTCCCATTTATTCATCCTCAAGTATGCTAAGTCTTCTCTTCTTCATGCCCCTTTCCTATCTCTATGCTATTCCTGGTAATTTTTTCGGAGCCATTCAACCTATTCACCAGCTTTATATTGAGAGATAAACTCATATTTTATTATAGAGAGAGCGATACACGTTTATTTGGAAGATCCCAAAAGACTGCTCCTCCAGTACGAGTAATTATTTTCCATAAATTTATCACTAGACACTGCCTAGTGGACTTTTATTAAACATAAAAAAGTATCAGTAGCGATAAGTGCAAGAAAGGGGGATAGGTCTTACCTTACTAATAATGATGAAGTTCCTAACATCTACTACCTAACAAGAATGAATAAAAGTAAGATCTAGATAGAACTAAGTATTTTCTGAACACCACAAAATTTATAATACACTCCATGATGATATTACAAATGAGGATGCTAAAATAATGTAAAAATATGTCAATAAAGAATAAATTTGAGTTATTAGCCTCAAATTTTTCATTACAAATGCATGAATTAAAAAAGATTGATTGCCCATCAAAAGTAAATTGAAGTATTTTTCTATTGTCTTCTTCAAACCTATCCAACAACACTTTATAATTCATATTCTCTTTAAGGATTTACTGGAACTTTTTGAACCTATTGATTCTATCAATGGTTCTGCTTTGCCTGTCGCATTGGTAGGTGCCTTGGACTCTTTAGTCATTTTATCGTCTCAACCATGTGTCTTCTTTTTTATTTTGTTGTTTCCACATCTTTGTTGCCTTAGTGATATAATTCCTTGGCTAGACACTCTATCAAAACATATGTCCAACATATCTTCCTCGTCTTCATCAAAAAAATTCTCACCCAAACCAAGCATATTCTATTTAGTATCTTCATTAAAAGAATCCTCTCAAAAATTAATTGTATTTTACGCTAAGGCCCTTGACTCATTCTTCTTTGAAATTACACATTTAGGCTAAAATATGGGAGCTTCTAGACTTAATTTTCTATTCAAAATAGGGTGTGAGACTTGCTTTTCTTGCATCAAATTGTTATCATTCTTTGTTATTTTTACTTGCTTACCCATAGTCCTCGATAAAGCATAAAAGTTATTCGAACACAATATTTCTCTTGAGGCATTACTAGTATCTTGCATCTTCTCAATAATTTTGATGAAAATTACTAGTGGCACCCTTTTCACTACAAGGATAATTATTTTTACTAGTCGGGGAAAGGATTCGATCACTAGCTGAATTTTTGTGTACAACCAGTGTCCAGTTTTTAGTTACATTCTTGGATTCAACTTGAAAAACATGATTCTCGGAATTTTCAGTATCTTCAACATCAGATGTATCCATTTGTTTGTGTCCCGAATCCATTATTTTTTTACCAGAACCATCTCGCGACGCATCAACCTCGATCCTTAGCATTTCCCCTTTGTTTTTGGTAGTGTTTTTGGACACCAATATTACTTGTAACAACATTCATTGAGTGTTAGTGATTATGGTCTGATGTGATAACAACCAATTGTCGATCTACAGATGTAGCTTTAATTTGATCAACATCTACAACCTCTAACAGCTCAAAAACTAGACCTAGAAATATTATAGAAGGAATGAACCATGATAGGGTTCACGGACCTTGACATGGACCGCAGTCCATTAACCTGCCAGTGTTGGTGAGTTGAGATCACCCAATCCCTATCACCAAACCACAGGGCCCTTCACATGCCATTTTATTAATAATGGTTCATGGGGACGCCTATGTTGAATAGGTAGTAGCCCTCCCTTTAGTGAGCCTCAGATCCCCTAACCTAAGTCAAGACCACGGCGTCTTTCACGTCCATGGTCTTGATGACGGGTCATAGTTTAGTCTGTGAAAGCTATCAGTAGGTTCTCAGACCTGAGCCTCCAGACCTCAGCCCAAGTGAGGACCACGAGGACCTTCACGGTCTGTGGTCCCTCACACGTGTCATGATAGGGCTCGTGAAGAAGAACCCTAGAACCAGTAGGCACTAGACTACACAACATGACCAACTTCGTGGTCCATGGTCCCTTTCAAGGTCGATGAAAGTGGTCGTGGTCGTTCCTTCCTGTAGTTTATGTCTGGGTTTCTTTAGTCAATTTTTTTTGTTGGACCCCTAAACTACATCGTTTTAATCCTTAATTATGTGGTTTTAGTTAGTTTTAGTCTAGAAACATAACTTGAACTTACCTAAGAAAGATCTTTCTTTAAAAAACATAGAAATTAGAGCGTGATAAAGATAAAAAGTTTTGGCAACCCTAGTTCAAGAACGCGACAAATTTTGATTAGTTTCATCCCCAAAATCAAAATATTTCTCCATGAAATTCATCACCAGGTATGTTGTATTTCACTAGTAGGTTCCTTTCTCCCATTAGGTCCCTAGAATTTAGTCAGATTCTTGATTTTCTACTATTAACTAGACCTAGGGTTTGTAGAACTTCCGTAGATTTTTTCATGAATAAGTTATTTAAATTTTCCAAATTAAATTATCATGTTATTACTTGGTTTCTTTCATAAATTTCAGATCCTTAGTTATGTGGTTCTTTTGTTCTTGAATTACACTTGCTAGGCCAGATATTTTAGTCATTTCAGATATACATGCCTCAGTTTTTGAATGTATCATTATAGTATATAATATTGTATTCTCAGTTTGCATGTCATCTTTTACATATACAATATATCATAGAAATTCAGTTTTAATGTGTTAATCATTTAATCTATTGGGAGTAGCATAATACCAAGTTAGACTAGGGCTAGTCACCCATATAGTATAAAAGATACAATCCACATAGGTTTTTAGACCTATCTATGGGCATCAGTTTAGTGATCACACCTACATACCTCTTTACATTTGGTCGGGCATATTATGTCATCTCCATATGATGTATACATAGGACTCCATATTTAGTTCATATGATTTTTATCAATTATTTGTAGCTCTCACAGTTTAGTCAATCTATATTGCATTTACCACATTTTCGGTACGGTCATTATTAAATCTGAACATGTTATCATATTAACGTTGCATTTAATTAGCATCAGTATTCAGTATCTATATTATGTTCATATTATAATCTTGATTTATTGCTTGTTTAACATCAACAGTGAATCCTCATTCTTATAGGCAAATAGTCATAATATCATTAAGTTTTTTTAATATTTTAGTTTTTGTTTTTGTTACATTCAGCTGGGGCATATCCCAACAGTTCTAGTTAATTTAGAGGCTTATTTCAGACATAGTCTAGTTTCAGATTAGTATTTGCATTTGATATCTCTATTGCATTAAAAATCTTAGATTTTATTTATTCAGTTTAGTATATGGGTATTTCCCATAATATAAAATTTACATCATGTTTTAAGATTCCGCACCAATTCATTATCTCTAGTATGTTTATGATTACAACATATTTACCTTGGGGTCATTTCTGATCCTAGGTGTCGTGTCTGCATCTCAGGGGTAGCTCGCGGCATGACAAACTTGGTATTAGGGTTTAATATTCCTATAATGTCTAAAAAGTCACACTAAGTATAGTCCTTATTCATACTTATAAAGTGCACCACATCTATTGAGAGGGGAGGCTACGAAGTATTTTAGTAAAACTTAAATTTCTTTGTCTCTCTTATCATGAGTAAGGTATGATAAAGTTCCTCATGCTAATACTTTATTATGCGCTTTCAGATCATGCCTTCTCGTAAAGCTAATGCCAGGAATGCAAATGCATCTCCTCCAGTCCCAGACCAAAAAGTCTTGAATGCAGAGCTTCGGAACGCCATTCAGATATTGGCTCAAAGTGTTGCCAACAAGAAAAATCAATTGGTTCCAGTTTCAGCAAATGATAATGTTGGGTCATTTGTAGTTAGAGCGCAAAACTTTGTTAGGATGAATCTTCCTGACTTCTTAGGATCGCTCATTGGTGAGGATCCCCAAAATTTCATAGATAATATCAAGAAGCTCTTTGAAGTGATGCACTTAACTGGGAATGACCGAGTTGAGTTAGAATCTTAGAAACTTAAGGATGTGGCACATATATGGTATACTTAGTTTAAAGAGAACAAGGGTCAGATATAACTCCTATCACTTGGGATTGCTTTAGTGAGAACAATATGTACAGGTTCTTCCCAAGAGAGCTAAGGGAGGCAAAAGCTCAAGAATTTATGAATTTAAGGCATATGCTCCTCACATGGTTGCTAATAGCAGGTTTTAGATGAATAAGTTTCTTTATAAAGAGTGTCAAACTCAGTGAAGATAGAGTGCTGAAATGCAATGTTGCTAAAAAACATTAACATCTCTAGGCTTATGAATCATGCTCAACAGGTTTAGAGAAATAAGCTTAGGGAACACGCTAAGGAAAACGAGAAAGATATGATAGACAACTATGACTATTTTCAATAGAAATTGATTGTGGAAATCTCTCACAGTTTCAACAAAAATATCTAACTCCAACACCTTCATCAGCTACTATTTTATCCTCCAAATTCTGAAATGAGCAAAAAGTTAGGTCATCAGGCTCTATGAATCAAGGTAGTGTGTGAGGCACCAAAACCTACCCAACTTGCCTAATGTGTGGTAATAACCATTCGGGAGAGTGCCTTGCAGGAAATGAAAGATGCTTGGGATGTGGTTATTGTGGTCACATGTTGAGGAATTGTCCTTCTAAACAGGGTAAAGGAGGTAACAATGGTAGAGCTCAGTCCATAACTTCAGCAGCACAAAGTGTTGCCCGATTCAGCAGGATAACTTATCTGGTATAGGTGGAGGTCAATTCCAAAACAGGTTGTATACTCTCTAGGCGCGCTAGGATCAGGATGATTATCCTAATGTAGTAACTAGTACATTATGAGTCTTTGACATTGATGTTTATACTTTGTTAGATATAGGGGATTCTCTCTCGTTTATAACTCCTTATATAGATGTCAAGTTTGATGTCAGTCCAGAAACTCTCTCAAAACCTTTCTCAGTCTCTACTCTAGTCGGTGACCCAGTTATAGATAAAAGGGCATACCAAAATTTCCCCGTCACAGCCTACAAGAAATTCACCTTAGCAGATATGTAGAGTTAGAAATAGTAGTGTTTGATGTCATTCTAGGCATGAATTGGTTACATTTTGGTTATGCCTTAATTGATTGTAACACTAGGATTGTTCTTTTTCGTTTCCAAACAAAAAAATCATAGAATAGAAGGGTAGTAGCTTAGCACCTATGGGTCGATTCATTTCTTACCTTAAGGCTACAAAAATTATCTCTTAGGGTTTTCTCTGTAATTTAGTTCGGTTTAAGGGCTCTAGCTCTGAAATCCCAACCCTTGAGTTAGTTCTAGTGTTAGTGAATTTCTAGAAGATCTTCTCGGAGTTCCTCCCAAAAGGAAAAACGAAATTAGAATTGATCTCTTTCTAAATATCCTGACTGTTTTTTATTCCTCCTAACTGGATTACTCTGCTTGAGCTTATTAAATTGAAAGAATAGTTGAAAGACCTTCTAGATAAGGGTTTCATTTGACTTAGTATTTCTGCATGGGGTTCACTAGTGTTGTTCGTGAAAAAGAAATATGGTTCTTTTAGAATGTGTATTGACTATAGGTAGTTGAACAAGCTCACAATAAAGAATAAGTATCCCATACCCATGATTGATGACTTATTTGACCAATTTCAGGGCACTAGTCATTTCTTAAAGATAAACCTCATATCGGGTTATCATAAAGGTAAACTCAGAGATAGTGACATTTGAAAGACAACCTTCAGAACTCGATATGTTCATTATGAATTCATAGGTATGTCATTTGGACTAACAAATGTTCCTTTAACTTTCATGGATTTGATGAACAAAATGTTCAAGCAGTACTTGGACTTGTGCGTACTCATCTTTATTGATAATATCCTCATTTACCCTAGGAATTAGGAGGAACATGCGAATCATTTGAAGATTGTTCTACAAACTCTCAAAGGTCATCATTTATGTGTAAATTTTAGCAAATGTGAGTTTCAGTTTCAATTAGTTGCATTCCATGGGCATATTGTGTTAAGTGAAGGGATGCTAATAATTCTCATATTATAAAAGAAGTGAAAACATGGTCCAAACCAACCTCTTCTAAGATATCACAAGTTTTTCGGTCTAGAAGTTTATTACATAAGGTTTGTGGAAGGATTTTTATCCATAGCTTCTCTGTAGACTAATTTGATTCAGAAAAAGGTCAAGTTTTCAGTGGTCAGATGATTGTGAGAGGTGATTCAAAGAACTTAAGATTAGGTTGACTACAACTCTTTTTTTTACTTTACCAGAGGGTTTAGATAGTTATGTGATTTAGTGTGATTCTTCCAGAGTCGGCCTAGGTTGTGTAATACTTTGAAAATCCAAGACGTGTCGTAAAGCCTAACATAGGTGTCATGAGGTCTAAGCACTTTGACTAGCTTTTAGGAGTCAGAAATGTATGAAAAAATGTAAAAAGGTAGATAATAGGTGTTTGAGTTGTTTCATGGTCGAAACTTCCAGGTACGACTCCCCAAGGACCAACCAAGGGCCCTCGAGTAGGACCCCTTCAGTTTGAGGCAACACTGCCTGGCAGTGTGCATCGACGGGACAAGGGACGGCTCCTGTGTGGATAGACGGGGAGTCATACCAACAATAGTCCCACACGTAGACAATTTGAGGAAGACCTCGCCTGCACAAGTCTCTAACTACCTACGGAGTGCAGGATTCACAGACGACCCGTCATTCGGGGTCTCGTCTGTGAGCGTTGAGTTCCCTACACAACTTAAGTTGGTTTCATTTAATTAGTTAGGGGTTTAGGTTATTTAATTAGGGGTTTTTGAGAGTCTAGTTATGATAATTAAGCCCCAATATAAATACCCCTAACCCTCATTGATCTAAGACAACTCACAAATAAACTCTTTTGTTTCTCTCTCTACTTGAACTCACCATTGAAGACTATCAAGGATAAGTGTTTGGGGGATATAAAAGGGAAGAATTCACCATCAACTCTTCATTATGTGATCTTATATACCTTTGAGACTCTTTCTTCAAAGGGTTTCTTCAAAATAGATTTCAGAGTTTTCTTATGGGTTTCATCCAACTACGAAATTTATGTTGTGAACTATGTTTTTTATGGTTTATTTAGGGTTTAATGGATAGAATAACATGTATTTATCTTAATTAGGGTTAATTGTCATAGTTTGATTCAAAGTTGAGAATGTGGTCTTTAACCCCTACCATTAGAATGTGATCTTGACCTATGTTGTATTGTGATCATTCAATTGGCTTGTTTTTTTTATTAGATTAATCTCCTATGGTGTTTTGAATAAATTTGAGATGAATTATAGGTTTATCATGCTAGTTCTTTAGATGTGGTTTAGGTTATAAAGTATATTGTGAAATCGACCCATATATCTTGTCTTAAGCTATGATCTAGTGTTGAGTTGGGTTATAGAGATGTCATTGGTCTTGTTATATTATTGGTCATAATTGTGTGATGATTTTACTCCCCTAATTAGGTTGATTTATGTGTTGATGGTAAGACCTTGATTATTAAATATGAGAAAGACTTGGTAAGTCTAAGAATCTCTATCTTTGCTTCCAATTGTGATTAATTGTGCTTAAGTTATGATATTATATTGGAGTATGCCTTGTATTAGGATTGATAGGGTGGTATGATATTGAATTTAAATGTCTTGATTATGTTTGTGAGGTTTTTAAGATGTAAAGTTTATAATGGTGGTGATGTATATCAAGTGCCTTATTATGAAACGCTATGAAATGTGTTAATTCACCTATATGAATTGTGATGAAAGGACTTACACTCATACAATTCTTATTGAGCTTTTGATGATGATGATTATACAAGGGGTAGACCCTATGACCTAAACTAAGCTATGATTTATAATTACAGGCTTAAAGATATTTCAAAAAGGGATTGTAGCTTAGCACCGAGTGAACTAGATTGAGGAGTGTCCTTTACCTCACAGGACTAAATTTCTCTTGAGATTGGAGACTATTATGCGTATTGCATAAAGAGGATCCAAACTATATCTTCTAGTTCTTGATATATGTTGCCCTCATAGGAATACTAGCTAGTGGATCTATGAACTTGCTATGTTTCAAGTTTTGGTACTAGTTTGGCAAGTAGTCCACCTTCTTTCGGTGTTGGGTCTTATGACACCGGATTCCACACTAGCTCATGTGGTCTATGTAGGTTAGGGAAAGATGTTCCCAAAAAGGTAAAATGAATTAAAGGAATCGAACTCTAACTAGGATAACCTAAGGGGTCTAGCTTAGTCTATGTAGGGGTATGGGACTCTACTAAGCATTCCACTAGTTAGCGTTGAGGGGAGCCTTAGGAGGATATTCTTATATATGCATATGTTATAATGATATATGATATGTAAACTATGAACTTGCACATTGCTGATGCTATATGTTGATTAGTTCACCTATGAGTATGCATTGGGACATATTGTTAAGATAAGGTGAAATGTATATCTAAATGTTATATTATGTGAAGTTGAGCATTGATTATGGTTTCTTGTTAAGGTCACTTGATTGAGTAGGGTTATGAGGATTTTCTTGGTCATTGCACTTGTTGACTTGATAAGGATTCATAAGTAGATGTTTTGTTTAGAATGATGGGATTAACTACTAACCATATTGGTGATGTTATTTCCTTGATGGAGGGGTTGTAGTAATCATGGGTTCAAGTATGTTGGGGTGCATATTCCTTGTTTGAGTAGTAAGAATGTTTGGTTGGTTGGTATGACTTGATTAGTTAAGCATGAGACCTTTAAACTTTTAAAATGGCATGTTTTGACTAAAAGTCCCTTTCTAGAATGTTTTGACATTATATGTGCATATGGTCTCACACTTAGTACATGTGGAGTACTAACCCCATTTTTTTCCCTTTTCTCCAATATTTTAGGTTTCGATTGTTGAAGAGTTTGGAAGGAGACATTGTTAAAGGCTTGGATTCTTCATTTCATCCAAGTAGGGTAGGTCCACAACTTCCGAGGACAATGCCACTATCTAGCTTATGGACTTGTTAAAGAATCTTTCGTTTCTTTCATTTCAATTGAGTACTATACTTTTGTATGACCTTTATGTGGTCTTGTTGGATTGATGTAAGGGCTATGCCCAAATTTTTATATACTCTGAATAGATGGTATGAGATGAGATGACTATGGTATTTTCTATATAATAATGTGCAATAAAAGTAGAAGGCCATGTAACCTTCCTATATAAAGGGTCTATGTATACTCGATACGACTATATTATGTGTATGTAGAGGTCTGTGTAAACCTCCAATTATATGTAATGCAAAGTCATAATTTTTTCCACAATTTCAATCTATGAATGTAATGACATGAGACTAACAGGCTAGTCTTTCTTAGTCCTTAAATAGAACGACAACGCCGATTACGTCTTGGGGGTAAACCCAGATGTGAAAAACTTGCTATCAGAGCATGAGGTTGAATATAGTTGAATTACGTCTCTCTCTCTCTCTACCACACCTATGTAGGTTTGTATTCATAATTGTGAAGTCATCCACACTTATGAATAAGAATCTATGTGATGCCTAATTATCGCTCTTTCTTGGAAATCTCATATAGTGCCATTAGAGTATACTTATGGTGTGATTTTACATCTAATCCTATTGTGTGCTTATAGGAAGCATGCACACTCGAAGAAATGTGGAAAGGAGACATGAGGAGGAAATTGCCAATGCGGGAGGTTCTTCCCATGGTTATCAAGCTCCTCCACTTGATGAAGATGCTAACATAGAGCATGCACCGGTCAATCCTCCTCCTTTGATGGATGAGAATATAAGGACCACTCTTATCCAAATGTCCCAATCTATCACTACTCAAGCACAAGCGGCCACGACTCAAGCCCAAGGTATGACGGCCCAAGCAAACCGAGAAGTTGTGCCCCGTCCTCACCAACAAGTCACTAATATGGAATTCTGTCTAAGGGACTTCACTCGAATGAACCCTCCTTTCTTCTACGAGTCTAAGGTGTATGAAGACCCCCAAGAATTCATTGATGAGGTCTATAAGATACTTTTGGCTATGGGGTTGTCCACGAGTGAGAAGGCAAAGTTGTCTACATACCAACTCAAGGATGTGTCCCAAACTTGGTATGTGCAGTGGAGGGATAATAGGCCTCTTCGGAGTGGGTCGGTGACTTGGGAGATCTTTAAGAAGGAATTTCATGATCATTTCTTCCCTAGAGATATGAAGGAGGCCAAGGTGGTGGAATTCATCAATATCCGCCAAGGAGCTATGAGTATGCATGACTACTCTTTAAAGTTCATCCAATTGTCCAAATATGCTCCTTCTTTGGTCTCCAATCCTAGAGATGAAATGAGTCGCTTTATGATGGGGGTGTCAGATGACTTGAAAGAGGAGTGTCATTCGGCTATGTTGCATGACAATATGAACATATCTCATCTTATGGTGCTTGCCAAACATGTGGAAGAAGCAAGATCTAGAAGAAAAAGTAAGGATTCTAAAAGGGTAAGGGCTTTTGATGGGAGTTCTTTAAAGAATAGGCTTGAGATACAAGACAAGCATAGGTTTAAGAAGCGGGTTTCAAGTAGTGCTCCTACTAAGATCCCAAAGGCTAGAGGTGATAAGGTGTCTAACCCTAATTTCAAGAAGGGAAGAGGTACTAATTCACCAACCGAGAAGCCAACCTGTGGAAAGTGTGGCAAGAAGCACTACGGTAATTGCCTCAAGGGGACGGATAATTTCTTTGGTTGTGGAAAAAGTGGGCATAAGGTTAGTGATTGACAAAATGTGAGGGGTCAATACAAGGGTATTGTCTAAGCTCAAGCAAGTGGTTCTAGTGATGCTCCAAAGAAAAACCGTTTCTATGCTCTCCGCTCTTAGGGTGAGCAAGAGACTTTTCCCAACGTGGTGACCAGTGTGTTAAAACTCTTCTCTATTGATGCTTAAGCCTTACTTGATCCCGATGCTACTTTATCATTTGTTACACCTCTTGTAGCTAAAAAGTTTGAAATTTTGCCCGACATCTTGCATGAACATTTTATAGTGTCTACTATGGTGGGTGAGTCAGTTGTTACAAAAAGAGTATACAAAAATTATCCTATAATGTTGCCCAATAGAGTTTCTCATGTTGATATAGTAGAACTTGATATGTTTGATTTTGATATTATATTGGGTATGAAATGGTTGCATGCATGTTTTGCCTCCATTGATTGTAGTACAAGAGTGGTGAGGTTTAACTTCCTAACTGAACTCGTTTTTTAGTGGAAGGGAGTAAATTCTATTCCTAGAGGTCGTATTATTTCTTTTCTAAAAGTGTGCAAAATGATCTTAAAGGGTTGTCTTTATCACATAGTAAGAGTCCAAGATTTAGACTCTAGAATTCCTCCCATTGAGTCGGTACCCATAGTGAGGAGTTTCCGGAGGTCTTTCCTAATGACCTTTCAGGTTTTCCTCCCGAACGGGAAATTGACTTTGGCATTGATTCTCTACCGAATATAAATCCCATTTCAATTCCTCCTTATCGGATGGCTCCGGCCGAATTGAAGGAGTTGAAGGCACAACTCAAGGATTTTCTAGACTATGGATTTATAAGGCCTAGAATTTCACCGTGGGGTGCTCCGGTGTTATTTGTACAGAAGAAAAATGGGTCTTGAGAATGTGTATTGACTACCATCAACTTAACAAGATCACCATTAAGAATAAGTACCCGCTCCCTCGAATTGATGACTTGTTTGATCAACTTAAAGGGGCGAGTTACTTTTCAAAAATAGACTTGAGGTTGAAATATCATCAAATTAGGGTGAGATGTGAGGATGTACCAAAGACGACCTTTCAAACTCAGTACGGGCATTATGAGTTCATCGTAATGTTTTTCTGTCTCACTAATGCTTTGGCGGCGTTTATGGACCTAATAAATAGAGTGTTTCGAAATTACCTAGATGCATTTGTAATCATATTCATTGACGACATCTTGGTATATTTGAAGAATAAGAGTAATCATATGGGTCATTTGAGGGTAGTATTGTAAATTCTAAAGGAACATCAATTGTTTGCTGAATATAATGAGAGTTTTGGTTGAGGTCAGTGACTTTACTTGGGGACATCATCTCTAGTGAAGAGTTGAGGTAGACCCAAGGAAAACGGAGGCGGTGAAAAATTGGCCTAGACCATTGACTCCAACTAACATTAATAGTTTCTTGCATTTAGCGGGTTATTATCGGATGTTCATGGATGGTTTTGCATCCATTGCATCTTGCTTGAAGACTTTTACCCAAAAGTGTGAGAAATTTTAGTGGTTGGAGGCATGTGAGAAAAGCTTCCAATTGTTGAAAGATAGGCTTACTTCCGCTTCGGTGTTGACCTTACAGGAGGGTACAAAGGGGTTTGTTATGTATTTTGATGCATCCCATGTGGGTTTAGGATGTGTGCTTATGAAACATAGGAAAGTGATAGCCTATGCCTGTAGACAACTTAAGGTACATGAGAGAAACTATCCTACTCATGACCTTGAGTTAGCGGCTATGGTGTTTGCTTTGAAAATATAGAGGCATCACTTATATGGGGTGCATGTTTATATCTTTACCGACCATAGGAGTCTCCAATATGTGTTTACCCAAAAAAAGTTGAACCTCCGGCAAAGGAGGTGGTTGGATTTGTTTAAAGACTATGATATGAGTGTCTTCTATCACCCCGGCAAGGCTAATGTGACGGAGGATGCCCTAAGTCGCATGAATATGGGTAGTATAGCCCAAGTCGGTGAAGCCAAGAAAGACCTAGCAAAGGAAGTACGTAGGTTGGCTAGGTTGGGGATGAGGTTGGAAGGTTCTCCGGATAGGGGTGCCATAGTCCATCACAACTCGAGTCATCATTAGTAGTTGAGGTGAAGTCCAAACAACACCTTGACAAATCATTGATAAGGTTCAAAGAAGAGGTCCTTGGCAAGCTTAACGAGACATTCTCACTAGAGTATATGGTATTTTAAGGTGCCAATGGAGATTATGTGTTCCCAATATTGATAAACTGAGGGACCGGATCCTTGAAGAAGCCAATGGGTCTTGCTACTCCATTCATTCGTGTTCGATAAAAATGTACCATGACCTAAGGGAGATATATTGGTGAGAAAGTTTTAAGAGGGACATAGCGGAGTTTGTCGCTAAGTGTCCAAATTGCCAACAAGTAAAGGCCGAACATCAAAAGTCAGGTGGTTTACTAAAGAGATCCAAATTCCTACTTGGAAGAGGGAAGACATACATATGGACTTTGTAGTGGGTTTACCTTAGACTCAAAGGTCATAAGATTCTATATGGGTTGTTGTAAATAGGTTGACTAAGTCCTCTTGCTTTATTCCCATTAAATCTACGCATTCGGCGAAAGATTATGCTAGGATCTTCATAAATGAGAACGTGTGTTGCCATGGTATTCCGTTATCCATCATATCAAATCAGGGTGCACAATTCATTTCTAGGTTTTGGAGGTCGTTTAAAAAAGGGTTGGGTACTAAGAAGAAGTTGAGTACCATTTTTCATCCCCAAACGGATGGTCAAGCGGAACACAATATTCAAACCCTTGAGGATATGCTTAGGGCTTGCATAATTGATTTTCAAGGGAATTGGGATAAACATTTGCCTTTTGTAGAGTTTGCTTATTATAATAGTTTTCTTTATCCATCTCCATGGCTCCCTATGAAGCCTTGTATGGTAGGAGGTGTAGGTCTCCTATAGGGTGGTTTGAGGAGGGTGAGCCCTCGCTTCTTGGTCCCTATTTGATTTATAAGACCTTGGAGAAGGTTCACATCATAAGGAACCGGTTTCAAATGGCCTATAGTCGGCAAAAGTCTTATGCCGATCGTAGAAGAAGGGATTAGGAGGGTGAGAAGGGTGATAAGGTGTATTAGAAAATTTCACCAATGAAAGGGGTGGTTAGATTTTGCAAGAAAGGGAAATTGAGTCATCATTATGTGGGTCCCTATGAAATTTTGCAAAGGGTTGGCAAAGTGGCATATGAATTGGAACTCCCTAGTGAATTGGCTTCGGTTCATCCGGTTTTCCATGTTTCTATGTTGAAGAAATGTATCGGTGATCCCGAGTCCATTCTTCCTATTGAAGGTCTTGGTTTCAAGGATACCCTCACTTATAAGGAAGTTTCGGTTCAAATTCTTGATAGGCAAGTCAAGAAGTTCAGGAACAAAGAGGTGGTTCCGTAAAGGTGTTATGGAAAAATCACTTTGTTGAGGGTGCAACATGGGAGGCCGAGGCCGACATGAAGTCCCTTTACCCTCATCTTTTTGATAATTGAGATTAGCCTTTCTTTTTAATAATATAAATATGACTAAAATTGAAGTTTCATGATTTTTGGTGAGGTTTTTCAAAAATGTGCATTTTGAAATTTGCGTTACAGTGAGGTTACAGTGAAATAGGTGCTTTAAAATTGGAATTTTTCCTTTTGGTTTGTTTTAAGTTATGTTGTGCAGATTTGATATGGTCAGTTTTTATGAAATTGTATATAGCATGTTGACAAGCTATTTTGTGCTAATTGACTCATGTAATGTATGTTGAGCTCATGTATGTTGTGAGAAGGAAATACCTCTGATGAAGTGTTTTGAGCCTTATGTGTGGTAACTGGTGTTTTAGAATTTGCCTTGTTGAAAGAATTTGATTTAAGTGGGTTTGGTATTGTTGATTGGTTGGGCTTCTAGTCTTGAGTCTATTCCTACCTTCAAAAGAATTTTAGTGTCATTCGAGGACGAATGTTCCTAAGTGGGGGATAATTTAACACTTTGAAAATCCAAGACGTGTCGTAAAGCCTAACATATGTGTAATGAGGTCTAAGTACTGTTCTAATTTAATAAATTTAGGTCATTTAGGAAGTTTAAGAACCAAAATGTCCATGACGTCTGGAAGTTGGTTCAAAAAGGTACTAGTGTGCCTTAGCCTGTTTGACTAGCTTTTAGAGTCAAAAATGTATGAAAATTTGTAAAAAGGTATCTAATAGGTGTTTTAGTTTTTTCATGGTGGAAACTTCTAGGTACGACTCCCCAAGGGCCAACCAAGGGCCCTCGAGGAGGACCGCTGAAGTTTGAGGCAACACTGTCTGGCAGTGTGCATCTATGGGACAAGGGGCGGCTCGTGTGTGGATCGATGGGGCGTCGATGACACTGTCGTCCCACACTTAGAAAATTCTAGGAAGCCCTCACCTGCACAAGTCTCTGAACTTACCTACAGAGTGCAGGACGGAAGGGAGGCCAGCTCGTCGACTCACAGACGACCCGTCATTCGGGGTCACATATGTGAGGGTTGAGTTTCCTGCACAACTTAAGTTGGTTTCATTTAATTCGTTTGGGAGTTAGGTGATCTAATGAGGGGCTTAAGAGAGTCTAATTAATCTGATTCAGTCCCAATATTAATACCCCCAACCCTCATTAATCTAAGACAACTCGCAAATAAACTCTCTTCTTTCTCTCTCTACTTGAACTCACCATTGAAGGCTAGCAAGGATAAGTGTTTGGGAACTGGAAAAGGGACGAATTCACCATCAATTCTTCATCAGATGTTAAGGTATGGGATCTAATTTACCTTTGATACTCTTTCCTCAAAGGGTTCCTTCAAAATAGAATTCAAAAGTTGAGTTTTCTTATGGGATTCATCAAACTGCGAAATTGATGTTGTGAACTAAGTTGTATATGGTTTATTTAGGATATAATGGATAGAATAACATGTAATTTTTCTTAATTAGGGTTAATTGTCATAGTTTGATTCAAAATTGAAGAATGTGGTGTTTAACCCCTTACCGTAAAATGTGATCTTGACCTATATAGTATTGTGATGGCTTGGTTTTTTATTATATTACTATCCTATGGTGTTGTTATATGAATAAATTGAGATGAATTATAGGTTTATAATGCTTGTTCTTGAGATGTGATTTAGGTTAGGAAGTATATTGTGAAATAAGCATATGTATTTTGTCTTAAGCTATGATCTAGTGTTGAGTTGTGTTGTAGAGATGTAATTGGTCTTGTTATCTTATTGTTTATCATTGTGTGATGATTTTACTCCCCTAATTGGGTTGATTTATGGGTTGATTGTAAGACCTTGATGATGAACTATGAGGAATACTTGGTAAGTCTTAGAATCTCTATCTTTACTTCCCATTGTTATTAATTGTGGTTAAGTTATGATATTATTTTGGAGTATGTCTTTTATTAGGATTGATAGGGTGGCATGATGTTGAATTGAAATGTCTTGATTATAGTTGTGAGGTTGTTAAGATGTAAAGGTTATAAGGGTGGTGATGTATACCAATGTGCCTTATTATGAAATGCTATGAAATGTGTTAACCTCACCTATATGAATTGTGATGAAAGATTCTACACTCATACAATTCTTATTGAGATATTGATGATGATGATTTTACATGGGGTAGACCCAATGACCTAATTAAGCTATGGTTGATAATTAAAGGCTTAAAGAGATTTCAAAAAGGGATTGTAGCTTAGCACCGAGTGAACTAGATTGAGGACTGTCTTTTTCCACACAGGACTAAATTTCTCTTGAGATTGGAGACTATAATGCATGGTTCATTAAAAGGGTCCCAACTATTTCTCCTAGTTCTTGAACTATGTTGTCCCCATAAGAATACTAGCTAGTGGATCCACGTAGTTGCTATGTTCCATATTTTGGTACTAGTTTGGCAAGTAGTCCACCTTCTTTCGGTGTAGTGTCTTATGACACCTAATTCCACACTATATCATATGGTCTATGTCGGTTAGGGAAAGATGCTCCCAAAAAGATAAAATGAATTAAAGGAATTCAACTCTAACTAGGATAACCTAAGGGGTCTGGCTTAGTCTAGGTAGGGGTATGAGACTCTACCTAAGCATTGCACTAGTTAGCTTCGAGGGGAGTCTTAAGAGGATGTTCTTATATATGTTTATGTTATAATGATATATGATATGTATACAAAGAACTTGCACATTGTTGATACTATATGTTAATTAGTTCACCTATGAGTATACATTGGGTCATATTGTTAAGATAAGGTGAAATGTATATCTAAATGTTATATTATGTGAAGTTGATCATTGATTATGGTTTTTTATTAAGGTCACTTGATTGAGTAGGGTTATGGGGCTTTGCTTGGTCATTGCACTTGTTGACATGATAAGTATTCATGAGTAGATGTATTGCTTAATATGATGGAATTAACTATTAACCATATTGGTGATGTCATTTCCTTGATGGAAGGGTTGTAGTAATCATAGGTTCAAGTTTGTTGGGATTCATATCCCTTGTTTGAGTAGTAAGCATGTTTGGTTGGTTGGTATGACTTTCTTAGTTAAGCATGAGACCTTTAAACTTGTAAAATGACATGTTTTGACTAAAAGTCCCTTTTTAGCATGTTTTGACATTATATATGCATATGGTCTCATACTTAGTATATGTGGAGTAATAAACCTATTTTCTTCCCTTTTCCCCAACATTTTATGTTCCAATCGTTGAAGAGTTTGGAAGTGACATTGTTGAAGACTTGGATTCTTCATTTCATCCAAGTAGGGTAGGTCCTCAACTTCCGAGCGCAATGCCACTATCTAGCTTACAGACTTGTTAAAGACCCTTTCAATTCTTTCCTTTCAATTGAGTACTATACTTTGCATGACCTATATGTGGTCTTGTTGGATTGATGCAAGCGCTATGCCCAAATTTGATATACTTCGAAAGATGATATGAGATGAGACTACTTTTCTGACTATGGTATTTTCTATATAATAATGTCCAATAAAGTAGAAGGCTATGTAACCTTTCTATACGAAGGGTCTATGTATACTCAATACGACTATTATGTGTATGTAGAGATCTATGTAAACCTTCAAGTAGATGTAATGAAAACTTTTAAATTCTTCCGCAATTTCAACCTATTAATGTAATTACATGAGACTAAGAGTCTAGTCTTAGTCCTTAAAGAGGACGAAGACGCCGGTTACGTCTAGGGGGTAAACCAGGATGTGACAGTTGTGTGTTGATGCAGCGAGGTAAAGTTATAACTTATACGTCTAGACAAAATAAGTTTCATGGGAAGAACTGCTCAATTCATGACCTCGAGCTTGAAACAATCGTCTATGAACATAACATTTGTAGGCATTACTTGTATGGTGTTCGCGAAGATATGTTCATAGATCATAAGATGCCTTCAATATGTGTTTACCTGAAAATTATTGAATTTCCCTAGAGAAGATCGCTTAAGTTCCTTAAAGACTATGTTATAGTCTACATTACCATCCTGGTAATGCTAATGTAGTAGCAGAGAGTCTTAGAATACTATCAATGCGCAATGTAGCACGCATTGAGGAAGAAAGGAAGGAACTAGCAAAAGAGGTTCAAAGACTTACCCGCTTAGCAGTTCATCTTATGAGCATATTAAGTGGTGGCATAACGGTTCAGAATGGGACAAAATATTTATCGCAAACAACAAGACTCCATTCAGGTGATTGTTGATAGAGTTACTAAGTTTTGCGCTTTTTTAAAGTCAAGACTGCACATTCGATGGAGGTCTAGGCCAAGTTTTACATTACTGAGATAGTCAGGGATTTTGCAGAATGTTTTAAAGACATGGGCATCAATGAAATACAATTGAAAGGTAATCACTATACTTGGAATAACAAACAGACTGGTAGTGCTAGAATTTCAAGTAGGATTGACAGAGCCTTTGGGAATGATGCATGGATGGAAAAATGGGGTCATGTTATTTTGGAGTATGGGAATCCAGGTGTCTCTGATCATAGCCCTATGCAATTGTTACTACAACAAACTCAACATCAGGTGAGAGTAAGTTTTAAGTTCTTTAATGTTTGGATTGAACATGCTTCTTTTTTGGAATTGGTGGAGAAAGTCGGGAAACAGAATTATGACAATTGTGTAATGAAGAAGATTTGGTACAAGATGAAGGCCCTCCAGCCAGTACTGAGGCAGATGAATATAAGAGAATTTCAATTTATAGGCCAACAGATCGAGAAGGCTAGAATGGAACTTGCAGAGATTCAAGAACAGCTATACAGTCAGGCAAATGATGAGTTAATTGCTAAAGAAAAATAGTTACTGATAAAGCTGGAAAAGTGGTCAATGATAGAGGAAAGTGCTCTAAGTCAAAAAGCAAGGGCAATATGGATACAGCTGGGGGATGCAAATAACAAATACTTTAGTTCAGTGATAAAGGATAGAACTTAAAAGAAGCATATTAGAATTATTTTATCTATAGATGGAAGATGTTGTATGAACCTCAAGAGATTCAAGATAAGTTTGTTTTGTTTTATAAAATTCTTATGGGAACTTCAGTAGGTAAACTTCCAGCTATAAATGCTCAGGTGATGAAAAGAGGGCCTGTATTGTCAAAACAGCAAAGAATTCAACTATGTGCTACAATGACAGAAGAGGAAATCTTTGCAGCATTACAATCTATTGGGAATGATAAGGCTCTAGGTATATATGGCTATAATGCTTTTTTCTTTAAGTATACTTGGAAGATCATCAAAAATGATATCATTGAGGCTGTCCAAAGTTTCTCCACAACAGGGAAGTTGTTTAAGCCTTTCAACTGCACACTTGTTACTCTAATTCCAAAAGTACAAAGTCCCAAAAATGTGAAGGAGTATAGGACAATTGCTTGTTGTACTGTCCTATATAAAATCATTTCAAAGGTGATAAAAAACAGAATGCATGATGTTTTTCATACTGTTATTTGTGATAGTCAAGCTGGATCATTCCAGGGAGGAAAATTTCAGATAATATTCTGTTGGCTCATGAATTGGTCAAGGCTTATACTAGGAAGAATATTTCCCCTAGAAGTATGCTTAAGATTGATCTGCAGAAAGCTTATGATTCAGTTGAATGTCCATTCTTAGAGCAAGTGATGGTGGGCTTGGGTTTCCTGATATGTTTACTCAATGGGTAATGCATTGTGTCAAGACAGTGAATTACACTATTGTAGTTAATGGACAGATTACTCAAAGATTTGATGCAGTTTAAAGGACTCAGGCAAGGGGATCCAATGTCACCTTTTTTGTTTGCTATAGCTACGGAATATCTTAGTAGACTTCTCAAGGGACTTAAAGAAGAGAAAACATTTAAGTATCATCCTAAATGCTCTAAGCTGGATATCACATTTTTATGTTTGGCAGATGATTTGTTACTGTTTTCTAGAGGTGATCTTAATTCCATCAAGGCTCTTCAAGGATGTTTCTTAGAGTTCTCTCAAGCTTCTGGACTGCAGGCAAACCTTAATAAAAGTTCAATATATTGTGGTGGAGTTCAGGTGGAGGTGAGGCAGCAAATTGTGCAACAACTTGGCTATAAAATGGAAGAGCTACCTTTTAAATACTTGGTGGTGCCTCTTTCATCAAAGAAGTTGTCTATACTTCAGTGGTATCCTCTTATTGAAAAAATCATGGCAAGAATCAACTCATGGACGGAAAAAAATTGTCTTATACAGGAAGAACACAACTAGTAAAGACTGTATTGTTTGGAGTGCAGTCTTTCTGGGCACAACTTTTCATTATTCCTACAAAGATAATTAAATTGATTGAAGGTCTTTGTAGAAGTTATTTGTGGTCAGGGGTTGGTTATGTTACTAAAAAGGGTCTAATAGCATGGGAGAAAGTGTGCTGTCCTAAATATGAAGGTGGTATGGGATTGATTAATATGAAAGTTTGGAATAGAGTTGCAGTAGCTAAATTGTGTTGGGACTTAGCAAATAAAGAAGACAAGTTATGGATCAAATGGATACATGCATATTATATAAAGGGGCAGAACAACTGGCAAATGAGAAACCATGCAAGCTGGATGATAAAGAAAATAATGAATGCAAAGCATATAATTGATCAAGTTCAGCAAGTACAAGATAAGGGAAAATGGATGATCAGACAAATATACTATTACATGAAAGGGGAGCAACAAAGGTCTGCATGGAATTGTCTCATGTTTAACAATGCAGCAAGGCCTAAAGCTTACTTCACACTGTGGATTATGTTGAACCAAAAGCTAGCAACAGTTGATAGACTAGTTCAATGGGGAGTTGTAGTAGACAAGAACTGTGTGTTATGCAAAAAATGCAGAAGAGAGTATAGAGCATTTGTTTTTACAATGTCAATATGCCAGGAAGCTTTGGGAGAGACTGCTAGGATGGATAGATCAACAAAATATTTTTCCAATGTCATGGGGAAAGTTTATGCAATGGTGCATTCAACATGGGAAAGGAAAGAGTAAAACAGCACAACTATTCAAGATTGTACTGACTGAAGGTGTCTATGGATTATGGATTGAGAGAAACAACAGAATCTTTGAGCACAAGAGCAAAATGGAGGAAAATATAGCTAAACAGATAGCCTATGTAACTATTGCTAGAGCTTCTTCTAGTATAACAAATGTTGTAAGTCAATGGAAATTTTGAGCAATAGTGAGTAGTGTAGAAGGTAGTTTGGAGTTTTGTTTGAGAACAAAGCATGTTGTGTTAGTTGCTCGAATTGTAATGTTTTCCATGGTAATAATAAATTGTTAGTTACAAAAAATATAATAATAATAACAATAATAATAATAATAATAAGATAATATAATACTAATAATAATAATAATAATAATAAATAATAATAATAATAGTAATAATGATATAATAATAATAATTATATTATTATTATTATTATATATTATATTATTATTATAAAACATAATAATAATAATAATAATAATAAGAATAGTAATAATAATAATAATAATAATAATAATAATAATAATAATAATAATAATAATAGTAATAGTAATAGTATAATAATAATAACAACAATAATAACAACCGTAATAATAATATTAAAAATAATAGTAATAATAATAATAATAATAAAAAATAAGAGTAAGAATAATAATAATCATAATAATAATAGTAATAATATAATAACAAAATATAATAATAATAATAATAATAAAAACATTACTAAAATAGTAATAATAATGTAATAATAATAATAATAATAACAATAATAA